>JAIPRL010002802.1:0-54252 GCA_025469235.1 Pemphigus obesinymphae | reverse complement strand
GAAAGGGAACACAGAGGGAATAGGGAAAGGCTAGAAATAAATTTAAGTGGGGATGTGGTGGGAGAAGTGGAGAGGTTCAAGTATTTAGGGTCCGTTATACAGAAAGATGGGGGTTTCGAAGAGGATATGAAACACAGGATTAAGTGTGGATGGACGAAGTGGAGAGAATCGTTAGGTATTCTGTGTGATAAAAGAATCTCTATTAGGTTAAAAGATGTATTAAGGAGGGATGAGACTGAGGTAGTAAGATTAGTAAAGGAAATGCATGTTGTTTTATAAAAGGGGGAGGGGGGAGGGGGAGACCAAAAAAGAGATGGGGGGATGTAATGGTGAGTGATATGAGGAAGGTGGGAGTAAGTGAAGAAGATGCGGGAGATAGAGTTAAGTGGAAGTGTAGGATCAGGGTGGCCGACCCCAAATAGTTGGGAGAGAAGGCGAAGGAGAAGAAGAAGAAGATACAGTTATAGTCAGTTGTAGTATATCAACTAACGTCGACCATAATATATCTGATATGAAAAAAAGTAATGACAACCATGATGCTGATGAAACTAAAATAGTAGAAATAGTAAAATCGATGTATGAGGTGATAAAAATCATCCTGAAATGCTTTTGAGGCTATTAGCCAATAGTGTTCAGAAATTGTCAAATTAAATGAAATCTATATTTCAGGTAGAAGGTAGTGAAAAACATAATTTGTGAATATTAAGAAATGTTTCATATCCACCGATTGTAGCAGTAAATGATTAAAATTTTGTAAGTGTCTTTAGGCTGTATACATATAAGTAATATATATATAGGAGTATATAGATTATAGGAAGTCTACTTTAAGAGAAAAGCAAGTAGAATTTTTAAGAGAACACTATACACCTGATATTTAAAGGGGTTATATATAGAAAATTGTATAGACATTTTATGATAAATTGAAATCTAACAATAATTGATAAATGTTTAAATATATTTAGAAATAAAAATATGTTAGTAAAGTTTTTTTTTTGTTGCATAATAATAAATTATTTTTATAATAGCAAAACATATATTATTATATGTTAAAATTATTATTTTTATTATTATATTATTAAAAAAATATTTTTATAGCAAAACATGTTTTGGAAGATGCAGGTTTCAGAGTGTTTTTAGTGTTTGGTAATCATGGTTAATCATACAAATATTACCATCGTCAAATAAACTAAATTTTCGCATGGGTGATATTTGCTAAGATTATTAGATGTCGAGTTACAGATAAGACTTAATTTTAAGAATTTTTACTTTAACTTGACTAATAAAAATGTAATTCCTTTTACTATAGAATAATGAGAGTACTTCTAATGAAAATCATGTACTAATATATTTTGTGTCAAAATAAAGTATACAATAGAGTTCTTGAACTTCATTTGGTTTGTGGATGGAATATTTTTCCCTGCACCTATTTGTTTCAAAAAATATTTTATGTGGATATCATTCAAGTTAGTATGGGTTGTATATAATGTTTATTTAAAGTAGTGGCCAAGAAGTAATATCTTTCTTTCGGGGTAGTATTGTTGATATGATCTCCCCCGCGCTGTCGGTTATAGACGGAAAAAATGTATACCCCTCTGAGTTAAAGTCATTAGGAGCTCACAGATTTCAATGAAAAGTGTTGAATGGGGAGGTTGGTTCTTTAGAACAATGCATTCCAAGTACACAATTTGATTCGTGTAAGAGACTTCAAAAGTTCAAAATATTATTTTGAATTTTTTGTTATTTTTCCATTTTTAGAGCATTTTTTAGCAATTGTCAATAGTTTTATTTATGATTTCGATCAAATCTTTATCTATATATATTATACAGTGCGATTAACGGCTATAGTGCGGCCCCGGGCTCATATAAATAACAACTAATCAGGGACTGAAACCGAATCCAAAAGAACCGGTTCATAGATCAATTTTAAGAACGGGAACCGATATTGAAACCTATATTTCATATTTCATTAAACTTGAACTGGAACTAGAAACCTGTAAAATATAAAATTAAAAATGTTGGTTCTTTTGAGTTCTTAACAGTTCTTTGAAAGTTTGAAATTAACTAGAATTTTTTTTTATGTTATGACTTTATGACAATTAATTTTTGTCTGTATAAATGGATATTTTTTAACTGTTTTAAAATCTCTCAATTTCATTCTGTGAGTGTTAGGGTTTTGCAGTTTTTTCGCCGTCGGGTAAGAACGGTGAACTGTTCTTAGTATAGTCGAAAGTACGGGAAAGGAACACTGATTCTCATATTCAAGTAATACGTAAGCATCTAGGGGAAGAGGGGTCTGTCGTGAAATTTGCTGTCATGGGATATGGGGGGAGGTGGTTTAGAACCAGCAGTAATAAAACAAATCAAAATATGTACCAAAATTTTTCATTTATTTTTAATTAATTCATAAATAATTTGAAAATATTTTTTTTTATTAAACATAGAAGGTGTCAGATATAAACTGACATAATAAAGTAGGGGATTCTGACATATTCTAACATTTGCTGACAAAGGGGATGGGGGTATAAAAAGGCCAAAAATATACTCACGTAATACTTGAACGCCCCTAACTGTGATTTTTCAATAATGCTTATCGAATATAATTTCAGAAGCAATATATTCTGAACTTAGTGGTGTTTTACATGTGCAGTTAATAGTGTGACGTTGGTATAAGCAGTGTAAGCGTTGTTTACATTGCAACTTTGAAACGATTTGGTGTTATTCGTAATTTATACTCGTAATACTATGTAAATTACATAAAAATTTTTATATTATTTTCTTATATAATTTCTTAATAAACAGTTTTTTTTTTTCGATAAAATTTATACCAAATAAAAATATTCTTAAAATAGACATAATTTATCATTAAAATCACGGACATCATAATTAGATGAACTATTGAATTAAGATATTATACACAAAATACACAATAATAATAAGTCATGGGCCATAGTAGTAGCTGTAGCTATATAGTCATAGAAAAGAATACCATCTAATTGTTACCTATTCTGGTAGGTACTCGTGAAAGCGATTTTAATTCCCTTTCCTATTACTAAAACGTTAAGTATATTATCTAAAATTAGATAATATAATATACTTAGATAATATAACAATTATTTATGTATGAAAAACTAGGTACATGCAATATGTATGTTGTACAGTACAATTTAGCAGCACATTTTAAAAATTCTACAATTTTTTACAAAATTAATAACACAATATTCGACCAATTGTAATATTATTTAAAATAACACAAATTAAAAATTTATATTTTGTTATAAAAATAGAACTTGTAAATAAATACACTAGTCGATTGGAGCTGGCTAAACAAATTTTTAAATCCCTAATCACTCCATGATATATAATTGATAAATTTGAATCTGAATTTTGATCATTTAAAGAACCGGTTCGTACCGGTATTAACCAGAACCGAAACCAAAATATGATTTTTTTTAAAAACCGTTTCGGTACCAGAACCTATAAAATCTTCAAAGTTCCAGTACCTGCAACTAATATTGGTTAGTTAGTATTACATAACGATCGCGTTTATTTCATGTAGTTCTTTTTAAGAAGTACTTATTAAAAATGCAAAAAGGTAAATCATTGGTATCATCTCGCTTGCGTTCTTATGTGTATGAATTTGGTACAAACATTTTTATAACAGGCGGGATATATTTTACTTTGTAAAATGTATAATATGAAAGCTGTAGCTGAAAGAAAATTTACCATTGAACCACATATTTTGAGGAAATAATGTAAATGCATTAAAATTAATGAAAATTAAAAATAAAAAACCCCAACGATTTTTAAATTATATAATAAACAATAGTTATTTATTTAATAAAGAACTTTCCATAGCTATTCTATCGGTGAATATTCCATTAAATCGACTTAAAAATGAATTATTGCGATAATTTTTTGAAAATATATAGGCGATAAAATGCCAAATGAGTTTACTCTTACAAAAATTTTGTATACTAACTAAAAAAAATGTAGCCATAAGTATTTAACACTAAATTTTTCTTTTAAACTTCCTTTAATATTAAAATATGTATTTAATTGGGAATTTTTTTTGGATTAATTTGGAATAAAAAAAAGTTTTGGGGTCATTTTTAAGGTCATTATTACGATCAAAAGAGAAAAATTTAGAGCATTTTTTAGTAGATTAAGAGCATTTAAATCTGGGCCCTAGTCATTAGATATAATTTCTTTTATTAAAATCACTACTTTATCTTATTTTTAGGAAAAATGTTGATACTTCCTAAAATACATATGGTCTGAAATAAATACTGGTTGCACAATAATATCCGTGCATATATTTTATTATAAAACAAAATATATACCTACCTATAGAAATAGAATATTATTATATTGTATATATTAGGTATATTGAAATATTAACAAATTTTTATAATATCAAAAACACTTAAACGGATGTAACTACCATAATTCTATATAATAAACATATAGGTATATTTAATTGTTTACATATTGTATGATTTTACATTTAATTTATATGAAGAGGAGAAAATGTTTTAGGTTCAAATTACAGTTTTTCAAATAATATATAGTCTTCTTCGTGTGTATTTTTTTATTTCTAAATCAAAGTCTGCCATTTACATTGCACAGAATTTTGGTAATAAAACTTAGTAAGTACCAGTGGCGTACACAGAGGGGGGCTAAGGGGCTAAAGCGCCCCTCCATTGCCAGTATAATTGTACTTTTTTATGTTTCATATTATCAAATGTTATATATTATCTATATACAGTGACGTATTTTCAACTTTTTTTCTATTGGGTGGGTCAAATATACTGAAAACCAATCATTAATATAATGATATTTACATGAATTTTCAGTACCTCTGTACTCCCTTTCCATAAATACGCCGTTATATATATATATATATATTTATATTATATTATATATACCATTATAATATATATTTTTAACAGTACCTATTTTATAATAACACTCAAATAGCACCTATTTTATTCTTTCATGCCTAATCTTGTGGCTACTGATTACTTATTTATTTTCAAGCCCTCCCCATTGAAAAATCCTACGTACGCCACTGGTAGGTACTATGTGTTATTAATTTGAATAATAGTATATCTCGTCACAGGTTATACTATAATACAATATCATCAATATCATATCACAGTTATATAGATTAGATTACAGAATAATAAATTGGATTGCAAATAATGACTTTCGTTTCAATCTTTATCGCTCGGTATTCCATACAAATCAAAACACGTATACCATGAAACATTTCCGACACCTATAATTAATAATATAATTTGAAATTTATATTTATATTATTGATTCAATAAATAACCATAGAAAATTATACAATAAAGTTGATATCTACTATATATTGAAATAAACTAAACGCTCATTCGCCGAACATAATAATAATAATATTATACCTGAACCTGGCGGTGAACGGTTATGTACGAGAACGAACACTCATGCGTTTTTGTTCTCACCAGGTTAGATCCTATTTTTCGTCAGTCGTCGAAATGCAACTCTCGAAATAACAATAAGTTTAAACGTAAAACGCATAATCCGCGACCAGATCGTACCTACTATAACCTAATGTCGTACGATCGATTGTCCCGATTTCAGTGCGATTTACAAACAAATCATAGGTCACCTTTGTTCCGGACTGCCAAAATTTCCGTGTGTCCGAAGACAGAGGATTTTCATGCAATTGTCGGAAATATCTGAATGTCGTCGAGCACGCCGGAGGAAAACTCGTAATACACGGAATACGTGTATTTACAATAACAATAACGAAAATGTTATACAAAGGCTGTTCGTAAAATGACGAGAAATTAAACTTTAAGCCACTCAAAAACACATGTGTATAAAATTATGATATTACAATTTTAGTTGGATATTGAAAAGAATGAATATAAGAATAAGTACCTATCAAGCGAAAATATCGGGTGATCGACGGGCGAACATAGATCTATGATGATGAATATCGGTGCCGGGTATTGATATATTATATTCTTATTATATATCTGGATGCCGGGTATCATAAAACAATCATTTTTATTAGTACACCACGGATATTGTCTTAATCGTACACTATCGTCATATAATAACGGATGCACAGCGTGCTGCAGCGTTGCCAAGCGTTTGGAAAATTTAATAATACCATAGAACATTAGATAATACATACTATTGCGTTTAATGTTTTCAATGTAATATGGTCAATGATAATATTTCACGGTACAAAAATTATTATTGTATAAAAAACATTTATTACAAATTTATTACAAACTATTATATAATACATTTTTCATCATAATTACTATCGAAAATCGTTTAAAATGTTTACTTACAATTCATATTAAATGAATCATTTTTGTTAAAACGGAAATATTAATTAACTTTTTTACATTTAGGTATAAAGTGTAACAATGTATCAATCTATTTATATTATCACCCATCATTAGTGGCTGTCCAAAATTACTAACTCTAAGGGCTGTATAATTTCTTCGGTGTCATGTGGACAGAGGCGAACTGGCAAGGTGCGACAGTGGGAATAGTCCTACTGGGCCGCATGTTTTTAGACCACCGGGCTAAACCATGTAAATTTATAAACTTTATACTAAAGTAAAATAATATTGACCATTAAAATAAATATTTTTAGGCATATTCTAATATGTTTATGTTAAATAAACTAATATAAATGTAATAATTTTGGTTTCTACGCGCATTACGTCATTCCCGAATACTGACTAATGATTGTGCCACTACGAGAGTACAAACTACGAACGCATATTGCCCATATGGCCATATTTAGACATACATTGGCACGTCATAATATGTCCAATTCACGTAATATTTTATGTTTAACGTTTTAAATTTTTTATGTAATTTGTAAATATGAGGTTTTATAAAAAAAAGGCGGAGCTGTCAAAAAAATACTTAAATAATATTGTTGACACCGAAGACCGGCTGTCTAATGCGCCGATACGACGACCCAATTAAAGCCGACTGGTCCCACACACACACGCACCCTAGCTAATTAAGTTTATCAATGTTTATTTGTTATTGTGATTTATATTATCGTAAAAATAGTCAGTCGTGTGCCACACCCGTTGTCGGTCGTATGTTCGTTGCGAACACGTAAATAATTATATTTTTTGTCATAAACATTTAGTTCGCCAAAATAGTGTTATTTTGTTAAGAATGGTACCCTTTTTTTCTCGCTAATCGGGATTAAATTGTAAGGCGCTAATCGCGTACCTACTCTTATCGATAAACACGTTTTCGGCTCTTTTAGCCAAAGTTTAATTGTTCTATACGCATGTGAATGATTAATTCCGGCTCTAATAGCCAACAAATCATCTCGTGAGAATCTGATATTGTATCTATTGGAATTTAGAATCTAATATCCAATATTGTAAAATTGTTAATTACTTAATTGTTACTCGCCATATTATTTTATCTCGTTACTAATCGTATCTATAAATTATTTTCGTTATATTTGTGTGTACGTGTAATTATTTATTTATATAGGTATAGGACCAGCTGGCCAGACTGCGCTCCACGAAATTGTGAGTTTTTTTTTTATTGTTATACCTATTTTTTTATTTATGCATTATTATTTGTAAAGTTTTTAACTGTTGGGCCAAAAGTGCCGTAATCATTTACTTGTACCAACAATACAGCAATATTTATTATTTATCCATAAAATCTGAGTTACCATTTTTACTAGTCTTAAGTACCTTGTTCAGTAGTTTTAAGTTACTTACACACCCACACATATACACACTGTGTGGCCGACTGAGTCGGTTTAAATAGCGTTTATGTGGCGCGCACGAAGTAATTTTGGTGTCCGGTGTGCGCGTATTATTATTATACGCCGCCGGCCCGTACAAATATATCTAAATTGTTAGATTTTTATTTTTTATATTTCTTAAAAATTGACTATTCAAAACCCTTTAAAAATCGCAAGTGTTGTGGATGAAAACCTTGCATCAGATACATCTTTATCATTAGAATTTATATTTATATTTATTATAATTATAAATTAGTAGTTAAAATATATATTCAAAATATATTCTGCCAACTGTCATTGATGATATATTACATAATAGTTTATGACTAGGGTGGACGAATTGCAGCATTTGAGCATTTGCATATCTATTTGTTTTACATAGTCACAAAAAAACGAAGCAATGTATGCATATTTTGTGTTTTTTTTTTTTTTTTTTTTTTTTTAATAATATATAAAATGTTTTCATTATAATAAAAATTTAATTTGATTTTTGTTAAATATAATTTATGTTTTTTCTCAATATATATAATAAATTATGGTTAAGTACCAGCTTTTTAGTTTTTAGGACCAAGTTCCCAAATTTTAGTTTCAAAACTAAATTTCTTATTTGTGCATGAAAGACTGCAAATAGTTAACATTTTCAAATGCACATGGTGATAATAATAAGTTAAAAGATAGACCAGACTTTCGATAAAAATAGTGACTAAACAATCATTATTTATTTTAATTGTAAGGAGCCTTGGAACGGGGAAACGGCATGGGGAATCCTGATGCTTAAGGACTTGGTACGGTAGGTACTATAAATACCCGTCACTTTTTCCAAAACAACAACACATTTTCTTGTCAACTACTTTTTCACACTTTCTATCAAACGAAACTGACGAAACGAAGAAATGAAGAAAACACCATCAGCAATCCTGAACACCGATCAGCGTTCCAGCCGTACGACAACCGACGACCCGGCGACCACGATCAAGCTGCGGCTGCATCGATGACGACGACTACACTCACGGAGTATCAACGCCCGTCACGCCATCACCACCGGAGCACGTGCCGACCGCCGCCCATACACCAAACCGGTTTACATAGTAGACTCCGGACGACCGACTGCCGTATAACACCACCCGTAGCCGACGCCTTCGAAACACGATCTATACCGATCCAGTCCAAAGGCCGTGGGGTACATACTGCCGAGTGAACCCATCATAGATATGAAGCTTGTCTACGGCAACAATATACTCGTCTCCGCCCTGAACCAGCGGCGGCTACGACTCGACTGCAACCACCATCGTCATACGTTCCGTATAAACGCAACCTATACGGATGCTACACATACTGTGTGCAGCCTACCCGAGATGTATACGGCCGTCATTACCCGGACGACTAGCTCTCGACATTTATAATATTGTATATATTTTGTACCTACTTGTATTTCCAATAAATATATTATCTTGTGACTTATTATTTAAGTAAATCTATTTAAGCTACGGTGTACCCAATTACGGACGCACCGTATCATAATTCACCATATGGATTTAAGATTTTCAAAAAAAAAAAAAAAAATGTATTACCATATATATTTTTTTTTTTTTTTTTTTTTTTGAGGGGAGTTGTCAATAATTTTGGGGAGTTAAGTCCGCTTCAGTCTACCTCTAATTGGGCTGGTAACACTGCTTTCCCATTAGGCTAGATATCCCGCAGTACGCCTGTGTACTCTTAAGGACCTTTGAAAATATGAGATATAATATTAATGTTTTATATTGATGTACGTTTGCGATTGTAATAAAGTGTATTGTAGTAAGTTTTGATTTATTCATTTGTGATGTTACATACGTGAAAATATACATTGACGTATACGGCACATATTTATCAAAAACGAAAATCGGAAAACTATTTATAACAGGTTGGTTAAAATACTGATATGTATATTAATTATATTTTATGTATTTTGATTTGTCTTGTATTTTCTTTATTCTTCACCTTGAATTATAATAAAACAGAGAAACATATCCAAAATATTAAAAACTGCAAGTTGTGATGTTTTTATTTTTATTGTAAAAAATGATAAAATTAAAAAAGTATATACTTATTATTCATTTTTTTTTCAATTACCTACAATAAGAATATAATATTATGATATATATAAAAATATTATACATCCCGTATTCATCCTATGTTTAACTCTAGGTATAAAATACTTGGACTTTATTTAAATTAATGAAAAAATGTCTCTCTATCGGAAGTGTTGAATTTAACAAAATGCCTAATTTATGTAAAGAAATAAGCTCCCTCAAACATATATACATACATACATGCATACAAACCATACAAGCAGATTAAATCAAAATATTAATGAACAATATCAAATTTTCAATTTTATGTAAAGAAATTATGACCCTTCAATCATATAATCCTACATGCAAATACAAATGCACGCTCGAATATACCCAAATGTCAGTACATATACACATGAAAACACATAATCGAATACAAAATAATATATTGTCATTAGCACAATACCTTATATTATATCAATAACACATAAATTAAAATCAGATTAACAATATCTAGAAAATTATTAAAATTAATTATTACAATCCTAACGGGTTCTCTACATCAATGAAAATATTTGAAACTTTCACAACAATTACGAAATTTAAACAGAAATTATCTTCTGTTTTATAAATAAAATAATTAACAAATAAATAAATGAAAAAACACACTTAGATTTATGTTAATTTTTTTTTTTATCATCAATTACGAACTAGAATACCTTAGAAGAATGCACCTTTTAAAAATTGTTTTGATTTAATAATATTAAAATTATTAATCGTCCTATTATCCTTATAAAAGTACTAATTTTACCAATACATTATAAAAGTATATGGTTATATGTAAGAAAATATACTCTCTCAATCATTTAATCCTACATATATATTATATATATTTACTATTTCACCATGTATACATAAACATACACACACATACACACATGCAATCACACACATAATCGGTTATATCAACTAACATATATTATTGGCAATCACACAGACTAACAATATTTTAAAATTGTTTAACACAATCCGAGATGGATTTCTCTGTGTCAAGGAAAATAGAATGAAAATTTTGCAATATTTTATCAAATCGAATATTTGTAAATGTATATCCATAATATATCCATAAATGATTCAATGCTCTTACCCATTTTTACTTCAATGTATGTATTAAAATTATGTTTAATTTTAATAAATTTACCCACCGTATAGGTACTTACATATTTACTCTCATACAGCTCATACAGTTATCGTTGCTTCTTAAGTTATTTATGCTTATACAGTTATCTATGCTCCTACAGTGATCTATGGTGGTAAATATGAAATAATGATTGAACTCCACAAATTATAGTGAAAAATAACTACTAAAATAACCTACTCTTCGGGTGAAGCAAATTATTTTTCTACTTCAATAAAATATGAAATTCACTTCATTTGCAGCTTTATTAAAAATATAACTAACGGTTTGTTATTAACCTCGTCAATATTATTGAACAAAAGTAGTTATAAACCGACTGACAGAGTCAATATTACTAAATTTAACGTAAATAACTTTATATAGTCAGCAAAAGACTGACAAGGTCCTACATAAACAATTTGGTTATTAAAAATAAAAACCCATCTATTATACTCTATATTAGTGAGTAGTTATTACACCGACCTCCGCTCAGAACCATTTTATTAAAATAAACGATTTATCATTACTCTTAAATTCAATAATTTTAGTAATTGTTGTATTGACATATTAATTTTTCTTACAATTTATATAACAAAGAATATATAGCACTGAACTCAGCTCACAATCGATTTATTATAAATTATTCATTGCTACTAAACGCAATACATCTACTATGCAATTTTTGTAAATTGTTGATTTCAACTTCATAATTAGTTATTAGTTATTACTTATTTACCTACATTATTTATATATAATATATTACAAAATATGCATACATAATATACATATAAAATGTATAAAGTATCACCTGTTAAGATATAAAATAAAATGTGTTTTTTCACAAATGTTTTAAATGCATAGTCCTAACATATTGTTATTCATAGATACTATATACTATATTTTGAAAATTTTTTATTTCATTTCAAGGAAAATTATGAAAATTTAGGGAGGTAAAAAAATATGGAAGACTAAATCTAAATTAGAATATATCGGAATCCTTATTGCATCACTAGATTGATTGATAATTTGAAAATAAAATAAATCTAAATTTATATGTTATGTATGCTAATTGGTATAGAGAAACCAAGAATTTCCAATTTTAAACCCTTTCTATAAACAATTCAATAATCATATATTATAAAATTTTATTCAAAAAATTGTTTAATAAAAAATAAAAATATCCAAGTGAAGTAAATTATGTTTTTAAAATTCTAATTTGTTCTAAATTTTAAATACAAAATTTGTAAAAATATACGATTTTTTAATAAATATATTTATTAAATTTTAAGTTTAAGCGTGTGTCATTATGTGTACCGCGTACCATAAGTTTTGCAATAAATTGTATATGTAAAAATACAGAAATACAATATACCTACTGAGGCCACATTTGATAATTTAATGTAGATTTTCTTTATAACATCATATGGATATCGGACCAAACGTAAAATCACTAAAATATTTGTAATTAAGTTAAATTGATTTCGTCACTTCATCCTTTCTTCCAAAATGTTCTGTTAATAATTTCAATAATCGAATTTTTTTTACTTTTTTGAATACTAAGAATATAGATATCATTACAGTATTTAACAGGATTATACTTTAGTATTATTGTAGTAGTTTTTATTTTTTCAATATTTTGAAATTTTATTTTTAATTAATTTAATAATTTAACATTATTTCACAATAATATATTTGAATTTTTAGGTAGGTACAAAATATACATTGTAAAATGATCAAAATTAAAAAAATTTTACGTTGATATTCAAAAATTAATACCTAATATAATAATTCAAAACTCTGAATGTAAAAATGTGGGAACATTTATACATAATCATATTATGAATAATTATATACAAAAAATATATTAACATTTTTGTTTGAACTTAAAATTAGTCAAATTGGTGTAATAAGTATTAATATTATTATTATACATATATATTCTTCTTCTTAGACTTTTCTCACAACTATTTTGGGTTAGCAACCCTAGTCCTTTACTTTCACTAAATTCTATCCGCTGCGTCTTCTTTACTTACCCCCACCTTCCTCATATCAATTGTCATTTAACAGTAATAAGTATTGAGTATTTGAGTATTTAAGTATTAGAATTGATAAAAAAAAATAATTAAAAAAACAATATGACACCAAAAATAAACCAGCAATCATAATCTAAATATATATATATATATATTTTAAATTCAAATTTTATATCATTTTAGTGATTTTTCAGGCATATCAAATTAGTAAAATATAGAATTTAATCAATACACCCTTAAAGAACCATACAACTGAAAAATGGTTTTTACTTATATTGTATAAAATTATCTTACTAAATTGACAAAAATATTGTTATGTCAAAAAAAATTTCTACATCAATTATTTAACCATAATATATATGAATTTTAAATATATGTGTGACGTTATAATTTCCGCAGTCGCGTATTCCGTATAGTCTATACCATAGCATGTAAATATTGCGACTCTTAAAGTTTAAATTAAAGTGCTTACAGTACCTGAATATTAACCCTCCGTTAGTCGCTCGGGGTACATGTGTACCCCAGTGTTTATAATCTAAGTTTTTTAGCAAAAATTGTCAAAAATAGTATCTAAAATTTTGTGTACCTCTCCTAGATAGGTATATTTATTATAATTTATTTTCATTTTTGGTTTAAGTCTTTTTATATTTTATAATATTCGTGCCAAAGTTTACTGGGATACATATGTACCCCGTGCGACTAACCGCGTAACTTTTTGTGTCAATTTCATAAACACGGTATTATTGAGAATCATATGGTAGGTATAGTTTGTATATTTCTCAGAATGTGTTTTGTACCGTTTAGTACTTATACGCTTTCGTGCCCTTGTCTAATTTTGTGTACAATAGATTATTATAAATATAGATAGTAACCACAGCGCCAACAGAATGGTTATCTCTTCCTATTGCATTGCTCAATGAGGGTCGTTACTGACTACGACGAATTTTATTATACTTCGTTGTAATATTATTACTTTTGTAAACTTTATTATCTGTATACCTACTGAATAGTGCAGTGCGCGTGTTCCTTGTTTTCGTAATTTTTTGTTCATTTTTACGTAATTTATGTATAGTATTATTACAATAAAATGGATCAAAATAGTATATTAGAATTATTAGACTTAGCAGATAATACGACGTCTGACCCAGAAGATCCAATAGAAGAAAGTGATGAAGAAATTGATGATCATATTGAAGAGAACTCGGAACCCAGTGACAGTGAGGTTGACATTTCGGAAAATGATGAGGAAGAAATGGACACAGGTATGCAACCACGGTCAAAATTTTACATTGGTAAAGATAAAAAAACTAAGTGGATTCGAGAGAAACCTCCTTGTAATACACGTACTCGAGGTCATAATATAGTTACACATTTGCCCAGATGTCGACCGACCGCAAAAAATAAAAATGATATAACTGAATATTTTTATTTATTTTTTGACGATGTTATATTACGAATGATTACTGCATGTACAAATATAAAAATTGAATGTGTAGCAGAAAATTTTAGTAGAGAGAGAGACGCGTTACCTACGACAGAATGCGAAATAAAGTGTTTACTTGGCTTACTTATACTAGCTGGTGTCAACCGTTCTGGTCGACAAAGTCTCGAGAATTTGTGGAATCAATCTGGGTTTGGAGTTGAAATTTTTCATGTTTCAATGAGTTTACAACGATTTAGATTTCTACTTCGTTGTATACGATTTGATGACATTCGAGATCGTTCTGAGAGGCAAGCGATCGATAGATTAGCTCCGATAAGAGAAGTATTTGAATTATTTGTACAAAACTGCATCAAATGTTTTTCTCCATCGGAGTATGTTACGATAGACGAACAACTTGTTAAATTTCGTGGCCGTTGCCCTTTCAGAGTGTATTTACCAAATAAATCAGCTAAATACGGATTGAAAATATTTGCCCTAGTTGATTCGAAAATGAGGTACACATATAATATGGAAGTATATTGCGCCAAACAACCTGAGGGACCATTTCAAATATCGAATTCACCTTCTGATGTAGTTAAACGATTAATGAGTACATTAATGAATTCTGATAGAAATTTAACAACTGATAACTGGTATACCAGTATTCCATTAACAAACGATTTGTTGAAAGAAAAAATTACATTGGTTGGTACTTAAAGGAAAAATAAAAGAGAAATACCTAACGAATTTTTACCCCACACTGCTAAAAACAGAGAAGTAAATAGTAGTATTTTCGGATTTCAAAATGACTTGACATTAGTATCTTATAAACCAAAGCCAAACAAAATAGTACTGTTACTTTCCTCGATGCATCATGATACAGCCATTGATGAATCAACCCTGGAAGCCAAAAAACCAGAAATAATCACTTTCTACAATGGAACAAAAGGAGCTGTTGATACAGTGGACGAAATGTGCGGATCTTATGACGCAGGACGAAACAATCGCAGATGGCCGTTGACAATTTTTTTCCATCTTATAAATACTGCAGGTAAACTGTTTTATTCACAGGTCAAGTGAATATAAATAATGATTATTATTTTTATTTTTAGGTATAAATTCTCAAATTTTATATCACGGCGACAAGCCATTGGAAAATAAATTGCACAGAAGAATTTTCTTGAGAACGTTAGCGATGGAGTTAGTGAAGCCTCAAGTAATGAAGTGAGTAGCGATGGTAAATTTGCCAAAAATAATTCGAACAAAAGCTGCCCATATTACAGGTATAGAAAAAAGTAATGAGAGGGAAAAAGTAGATAGAACTGGATCTGTGGGAAGATGTTCAAAATGTCCACGTGCCAACGACCATAAAACTCGTAATTATTGTTAAGAGTTATTATTATAATTATACAAGTGTACATTGTTGGGTGTGTCCTCAGCATTTTTCTAAAATATGTAAAGATTGCGTAATGAATATTAAAAGAATTGATAAAAATGATTAGTATATAATTGATTTTTATTATATTTGTATAATTTTTTTTTTCAAAAAACATGTCAAGTTAAATATCATTTTTTTTCATTAAGAATTTAAGATATTAATTTTAAATTTTTTTAATTTCAATCAGTTATACTTGAAAAATTATGTTTTCAAACATTTTTACTTCGATTAATGGAAGCTACAGAATATTTTAAAATTTGATTTTTTTTTGTATTTTAAAAACAATTTATTTTATTTTGTATTAACAAATAATATGATTATTATTTTTTGTATAATTTTTTATGATATAAATTGTCTATGATATTTAAAGGTACACATACATAATGAAAAAAAAAATGTTCATGGAATCTAAATAATGGTATAACAATAAATAGTATTGGGGTACAATTGTACCCCGCGCGACTACTGACGTTACAAAAAATCGCGCGACTAACGCAGGGTTAAATTTTTTAATTTAAATTATGTAAACATTTTTAAACTCATAAATTTATCTTTAATTTAATACCAATGTACAAAAAATATATTTTTATGATTATGTTGAATATAAAATATTAATTATAATTTTTAAATTTTTATCAACGTATAAATAAATGTATTAATACATTTGTTTGTGTTTTTAATCAACTAATTACATATAAATATAAAAATAATATAAATGTTATTACATTATCACTTTATAAGAACTATTTTTAAATATTAGGGTAATATCTACTGCAAAATAAAATTTATATTACTGTTTATCGTGTGGTTTATATGTAGTAGTTAAGAATTTACCTACGTGCGTGTGTGTTTTGTAACTTAGACTGCATTTTTAATACAGTATTTTGGTACTTGTTTAAAAATAACACAATTTTAAAATGTTATTCATAGATGTTGTATTTCTCAGGAAAATAATATTAAAATTGGTCCAGGAAAAATACATTTTTTACAATTCCCAAAAGAGGGAAATCACCTAAACAATTTCATAAATCGATCGATATTATACTAATTTTTATGAATTTTAACGTTGTTAATATTAACGAAAGTTAATAGTTGAAAAATGACGGCGGCAATATTTACCAAGATATCTGATATTACACAGTATTTACGTACTATATTCTACAAAACATATTATAGGTACTAAACCTGATTTTAGAAAATATATTCGTATTATTATTACATAAATATCATACTAGTATTATAGGTATCGATAACAAAATTACAAAAATTGTATAAATAATACAAACAAATATAATAATAGATTTGGGTGATAATATTATAGAGTTATAATTTCATATTTATTTGTGTATTGAAAATTATCTTTTGTTTTAAAAATAATGATATAAATATATTTTACGTATATTAGTATTAAATTAAAGATAAATGTATGAGCTTTAAATATGTTTATATTGTTGAAATAAAAAAATTGAATATTACAGGTACTATAAGCACTTAAACCCTGCAAATCGTAATATTTATATGCTATGGTATAGACTATACGGAATACGTGAGTTGTATGGTCTTTTAACGATTGGTTGGATTACACATTTTGCAATACCTTTCTAATAGACCTCGTATTAATGTGACTTTTATCATATTTCTGGTATTTTTTTTATCAATTATTATTATTTTTCGTATTTTGTTTGGGAAATCGTTTTTTATATTATAATCAGTGTTAAATCGATGTATGTCTCAACGAGGGTTGTGTCTTCTTGTAATATAATCCATCCCCCTGGTAAATGCAACTATTATCAAATAATTCCTGATACAGTATATGTTTACGAATTACGGTATACCACAGTGACGTGGTGATAATAGTTTTACCTCTAGTGAAAAGTTATAAATACCCAACCATTTACTCATATCCATTCACCCATCCATAAGATCAGCTGTAGCTAAAATTTAACTATTCATGCCTACCTTATTTTTTTTTATAAAATAACATAACATAAATTACTCAAGATTTGAGTATTTTTTTTTTTAAATGTAAATTTTATAAATAAAATACTATAAAACGATACTTGTTGATTAAAATATTATTAATTATAACTTATTTTTTTATATTTTTTAACAATTTTTTCACTAATTTGTCTGTAGAGTATACAGAATATACTTGAATGATATATATAGCAAGGCAGAGCAGAACATATTTCTAGGAAAAATTTCAAGAAACATAGCTCTACACAACAATAAAAATAAAAAATGCCACAAATTAGATAATATTAAATAACTAAAAGGACACTTATATTTTAATAGGTAATATAGGAAAAAGTGTGATGTACTAAATTAAAATTGTATCTTTTTGTTTATATGTAGATAGAGTAGAAACACATATTACCAAAAAGAAATATGATAATGGTTTCATGTTTAATTCGAACCTTTTTGTAAAATATCGTATCATAATGGAATATTAAAGTTAATTAAAAAAAAAAATTATTATTTAAATACAAATATATAATTTTGTCACTTATTTTTAAAAAATTCACTATCAAAAAGTATCTTTACAAAAATAATCTGAGATTAACACGAAAATATTCTTCTGTTTAATTTTAATTATAGGTATTTTATCTAATCATAACAATTTAAATTTTCATGTAGAGTAATAAATCCTTTAATTCCTAAAGATAGACAAAGGCGTTCAATGCGGATATGACGTAGATCCATTAAGTTGACCAACTAACATCGGAACTTTACATTTTTTTCCATCGCAATCGTTTATGCTATATTAGTTCTGATTTATTCAGTTACTCACATTTTTAGTGCTGGTTTCTTCCCAAAGTTATTATTTTTTGAAATAAGGAGAAAACCACCTTAACATCTCAAGTTTTTTTTTATCAGTCAATAAAATATTAGTCTGAATTCTTTATATTTAAACTTTTATGAAAGAAAATTTTACCTAGTTCTATAAAAAAGATAATTTTACGATTTATTCAAAAGTTTCTTATTGTTTGAGAAAAACTACTAAAAATAGGCGGAAAACAGGAAAATCTTACGTTCTTAAAAATTGATTATGTTAATTTTCTTCAAATTTCATAAATGATGCTTCTAGAAACTTAAAATTTTCACATATATTAGTAGCATTTTAAACTTTTGAAATATTTTTAACATAATAATTATTATTTCATATGTTTATACCTACACTGTTTATACTCTGTTTACGAACTCAGTTTTGAATTGTTTTTACATTATTGTTACATTATAATTTATTTTAAGTAAATAATGCACAAGTGTGCAATTACCCATTGTACCTACTTTTAGTAAGCTTCTACGAATATATCTAAAATATGGATATCAGGAAATATAGAATTTTTAAAATAATGTACATTTATGGTGTTTAATATTTGATTTTTATTTTGAACATTTAAAATTAAATATTAAATTATACAAAATAGAATATTTTTATAATATTTTTGGAGAAATCAGCTTAGTATACTTATTTATTTAATATTTAAATTATAGTAAATATAATGTAAGTACAATATTGTTTGCCTTTTAGATTTAAAAACCATGTATTTCATATTTATTTCAATAAACTTAAAAATTGAATACATAGTTATTCTAAACGTTGTTATAGTAACATAACCTATACCTAGGCCTAATTTCATATAATATATTAAATGCCCCATATATTATAAATGATTCATTGTTATATCATTAATTTAAACCCTTTTCTTATTAGATATGCATAAATAAATGTTAGTCATTGATTTGTATATTGAATAAAGTCTGGCACGCAAGGAATTACTCTCATGTAGATACATATATATTATGGTTTCAATCGATATTTTTTTAATGTATTCTTTCTTTGAGGTGCCTTATGACGGTCATATATTAAGAATTATTTTATGGGTAATTTTTATTATTTTGCTGGGTGGCTTGGTGCTTGTGTGAGTCGTAAATAATCATTAGTGTTAGTATCGTAATTATACGGGGAGCTATGGAACATGTGTTTATTAATAAAAAAAATACGCATATACCCAAAAATATGTGAAAAAATAGCATACCTTTTTATCTTTAATAAGAATAATAGATTTATATTTCACTTAGGTTTAGGTATCTATCTTTTGGCCTAACTAAAATAATTTATAATAGGAATCTTTGGTATGTTAGCAAATATTATCTATAGTGGACTTTGTGAACATTAATTTGTTAGATAAAAACTTACATTTGACATAATTGTATGAAAAAATACTTTTCAAAATTGTATAAAAATAAAATGAAGGTTCTCATTAGAAATTTCAAATTTATAACTAAGTAGTTGGACTCAGATTTAGTAAATTATTACTATACGTATAAAATAAATAGAGGATTAGTAATCCTCTATTTATTTTATACGAGTATCATGCTTTTATAATTACTTGTTTTGTAGCTACTAATATGTCCTATTATATATTTACAATTTTTATAAACAATTTATTCATAGTTGTATACATTTTTTAAAATAATCAATTAAAATTTTTGTTAATATGAAATATCGTATTTTAATATTTGTCTTTTGTAATTTTAAGTAGGTATAGTATTCAAGTAGAATATACTTTAGATAAATAAATCTATAATAAACTTATTTTTAAGACATATTTTCTCAAAACATTTTTTTTTAGTCATAGTTTAATTTTTCAATGATTTTTATGCTAATATATTATAAAATGTTATTTACCAAATTTCGTTTTAAAAACCAGGATTATACTAAGTTATCAGTCAGTGGCGTACACAGCAATTTTCAATGGGGGGAGAGGGGGTAATAAGAAAATAGAAAAAAAAGGTTATCGTAATTTTTTCTGGTCTACATGAAAATCCCAGGCCCCGAGTGAATCGCCCTTGACCTTCCCCTATTGCCGGATCTAGGGGTGTTATACAAAAAAAAAAAATATATTAATTGTAACAGAGATTTTTATAATAGGTTAATAAATTGTATATTATTTATTTATTATATATATATTAATTATGCATAATTTGTATCACATAAGATTTTTTATTGTAATAAAATTTCCAATTTTCTTTGTTTTTCAATGGTTGATCAATGTTCTGCTTCTTACTTTTATCCGCCAAAAAATATTCGTTTATTCTTTTCATTATTTTATATTATTTAAACAAACTTAAAAGAAAAATTATAGTTAAATAACTAAAATAGAATAAAAACGATATCGAAATAATAACTGTTCAAGTCCGAAAGCTTAATAATAAAAATAGTTGTATAACTGTGGTGATGGTGGTTTTTGGTAATCTTACAGATAAGTGATAGTGACATTAAATGTACAGTTCCCTTGCGTGATTGCAATTACGAAATCGCGCCCCGAACAAGCGGTTACTGATACAATGTAGACTAAATATATACCTACAGGTATAGTTGGTTTTTTTAAGCGGTCGTGGTCAGCGATTGAAAATTAAACCCCTCCTCAGTCATCGAACAGTCGCATCGCGTTATTGATCAGAATTGTTATACTATTGATAAAAATGTATAGTATAAAATCATACCTATATAACTATAAGCTAATTATAATACAATTTTAATCTAGATAAGTTATTAGGTAATAATTTTAAATTTTGGTCATTTTTACGTTTTCAATATATGAAATTGTCAATGGGGGAAGGGTTGAACACCCCCTCCCAGTGTGTACACCACTGTTATCCTATATGTTCTATATATCCTATAGTTCAGCTGTTTTATTTATGGAAATAATCAAACAACTTTTCGACTAGAAGACTTATATTCAGTCTTCAATCGTTATTCGTGTGTACCCATTTTTAGGTAACAAATATAATCAGAATTGTATCTTTAAGATATAAGTTTTCAATTTTTTCGATATAAATGTATAAAAAACTACAGCAAACAGTATAAAATTGATTATTTCTTAATATGTAGGTTATTCAAAATGTTCACGAGGAATGTATTTTACTTTTATATAGGTACCTAATATATTAGGTATGTCATATGCATGATGAGCCAAAAGGAAAGTCTTTGCGTAAATGGAAAACGGACAGATGAATAAAATCAATATTTATAGCATATAAATATATAGAATAAACTTGACGGTTGTACCTATATATATATGAATAATAATTTGTATTGTAGGCTACAAAAAAAAAAAGAATAATTACTCGGTTATTTTTGTTTAATATTAAACAAATTTATAAATCAATATATCAATATATTTTCATAGTTATTCTTTTAGATTTTATTAAATTAAACTCATTCACGATGTCATGCAAAGTGAAGGTACTCAATGCTTACACTAACTGTAATAGTATATCATGACCAATGGCCATCATACACGACACTAAAGTGTTAAATATTTCCGCAGGTGGTTTGGTACTCTGCATGAAATTTAGAAACATTCATCCACTTTCGGAATCATTTCTATAAATTTTTTTACATGCCTGTTTTTAATATTATTTTTCACATTATTTACATAAATATAATATATAAATATATAATTAAATTTTGCATAAATAAAACATTAATATTATAGATGTTAATATAATATGATCAAAAGGTAATTTTTATTATTTTCTTATTTAATAGTTTCAGGATGAACATACAATTGGACAACTGAAAACTGACCAAAAATTGTGTAATAGCCAGAGAGAAAAGTTGGAAAAGAAATATCAGGAACTCCAAGAGTTTGTTGATACAAAAATGAAAGAGCAAGTCTCGCTTCACGATCAAATGGTTATACGTTATCACAAAATGATGGATAATTGCAAAAATTATGATGAAAAGTTTGAGCGAATGCAAGCGGACAACTGTCAGCTAAAATTAATCACACGGGGTCTGATACGCGAGTCTTTGGAATTATTAAATTGTAGCGGTATTGAGGAACGTTTGACCAGGCGTGATGATTGCAACGATGAAATTCAGTTTTTGGAAGTAAGTCATAGCGATGATTTGATTTCGAATTTTTCAAATATATTGAAACTCAGATTTAAGCGGATTGAAATCGATGATATCTTTTTTTAGTTGAAATGGTTTTGAGTATTTACTATTTATCTATAGACTATATAAGTAGACTACTAAAAAATATTATTATAATATTGTTTAATTTTAAAATATTTTTTAGCTATTTAATTTATGAGTAAATATCTAAAATTCAATATTATTTGGTACCTATAATTATAACTTGCATTATTTTATTGATATAAAATTGAAACTTTATACCTACAAATACGCTCACTACAAAATATTTATTAATTAAAATTATTATGACATGTATACATTGAAAACTCCCTGTGTTATTCAAAATTTATATTTGTAAGGTATATTGAATTGAGAGTCAAAAGTTTTCAGGTAGGTATATAATATTTTATTTGGCACCAAGTCGCAAACAGGCTATGATTAAAATTAAAGAACTTTTTTTATGAATAAACTGGTAATTCTCAAGTTAATTCATTTTTCGTAAATTATACGTAAACAGTACGAATGTATGTATGGTAAGTTACAGTGGCATCTTTAGAAGGAAGCAGGGGGCTATGACCCCCCACTTCCAAAGTCCTAAAAAAATGTAAATTTCTTGTATAATATACATAATAAGTAAAAAAGAAAGTCAACTCAATTTTGACCACCCTCACCCTCCAAAAATTAAATGCTAGAGCCGCCACTGTGTAAGTATGTATGTATGTATGTATGTATGTATGTATGTATGCATGTATACGTTTATGTATATAGGTCGTTAACTGTATAAGTAGGTATTTTGTTATTTTCCTTGCATTTGTATAAAATGACATTTTGCGTATACATTCTTATACACCTTTAATTAGATAGTTTTTCTTAAAGCTTAAGGAAACCACCAGAAAATTCAAAAAATTACCTTTTAAAAGTACCATCTAAAAACAATCTTCTTAACATCATTATTGTACATACTTCAAAATTCCAACTAGACTACTTTTGGTCAAATGTTTGCTTATAGAATAAACGTTATTGTAGTAAAATTAATAGTTTCATCGCTACGCTCTGAATAAAAAATTCTTAAAATATTTTAAATAGAAAATATTTTTGTACCGGTAAATCTATAATTTAGTTCAAATTTTTTTTTTTCATTTAAGTATTATTTATTTTTAATATTTTAAATAACTAACTCCACCATTTATCTTTGACATTAAAATTATATTTCCATACTTATATTATAGTTTTTATCCCATTTATTACATAATAATATTTTTCAAATAATATTCTTATCTTTAGTTTCAAATTCAATTCAATATTATTATAATAATTTAAATAAATATTTTATACCTTTTGGAATATCAGTCAGAATATTAAACATTTCTGTAGAGTACTGTAGGTATTTTTATTGAGATTTAATTATTTTTCAAATAATAATAATAAAAAATAATAAAAAAAATAATATATCACAAAATTTAATTAGATATTATAATTCTCTTTAAAATTATAATGTAGAAAACAGTATGTTTGGGCATTGATATTGTTCTTATCTTTTAATTGTAAAATAGCTGGTTAAATAAATGGTAATATCTGCCTATTAGAAATTACCAAAAAATGTAAATTTAAAAACTGCAATTATAATAATAATAAAGGAAATAATTTCAATAAATTTACCCTTTTGAGATACGACGCGAAAAATAGTTGGTTTCGCCTTTCAATATTTTATGGTTTCGCCCAATTTCATTAAAGATGCCTAATGTGCACGTTTTTGGTTTTTATTTTGCGTAAAATAATCACAATAGCAATTTTATCCTGTATTAACCCACTGTTAGTCGCGTGGGATACATATATATCCCAGCGTTTTATAAACTAAATATTATACAAATATTTACTAATGATAGTCCAATTTTCGTATACTTCTCATATATTGGTATGTTTAATGTTATTTATTTTAATTTTTCGATTAGGTCTTTTTATATTATAGTACGCTAGTGCTGAAGTCGACTGGGATACATATGTACCCCGCGCGACTATTGGTGTTATATATTTTTATGTAAACGATTTATATGTGCTTATAAACGTATAAAAAAAAGACGGAATTAAATTTATTTTTTGTTATATTCATGTTTTTGATCAAAACCTATAATTATATTTATATACATTTTTTTTAATTCGATTATTTTTAAAAATTGGATTCAAAAGAAAAATTGATTCTAAATTTATTTTTAATAAGATTTTTGTACAAGATTTGTTAAAAAAAGCATCAACAAGTTTTTTTTTCTGAAAAGATTCAAACATATCTTATTCTAGAAAAGTATTGTAGTATAAAGGCGTACTTAGTAAAATAAGAATAAAAAATCGATAGGCTATTGAGTAAAATTTGAAGTGGAGTACAATTGTATCCCGCGCAATTACTGACGTTACAAAAAAATGTATGACTAACGGAGAATTAAGAAAATTTGGGTAAAAAGGTTTTTACCACATTTCTTTGTACACAGTGGTTTTCAAATTACAAAAACCCAATTTAGTGGTAGTTTTTTTCCAATTTTATACTAATTTATACTTGCTATTTTGGAATCCTATGCGGAAAGTGATGGATTTCAATATTTTATAGTGTCTTCCAATTTTATTAGATCATGACACCCCTAAAAGCCATCCCTACCGAGATTTTATTTATCATAATGTGCGCTTGCATAAATGAATGCGAGAATCGATGCAAGTGCTTAAAATGGGCCATTTTTAATACACATTAATATCCAACTTATTATACTTATCAATTCTGCAGTAAATGAAGTTCATATTAGTATTTAGTAAATTTACAGAGTTTTAAAAATTATTCTTTCAATACGGGAGCTCAAGTTCAATGTTTAAAAATATTTCCCTTGAATGTATTTTATTGCAAATATATTTTTTAATATATTTATTTTGAAAGTATTTATTTGATCATATTTTCTTGACAATATATTTTTTAATTTATTTAGTTTCGACTGCTATATATAGTTCTGGCCTAAAATTTCCTATATTAAACCTTTTAAATACTATTGGGGGAATCAAAAATGTGCATCTTTAAGAGAACCCAATACCAGTGATTTTTAAGGGGTTCTATCATGCAGTTTTTATGACATTTTAAGAAAAATGAAAATCTAATAACTTATAAAAAATTAAACACATTTTAAAATCAATCTAAAAATATCCCGTACTCGTACTACATTTTATTGTTGTGTAATCACGATATTTTCAAATAAACATGTTGGCAAATTTCCATAATTGTAGCTCTCTGAATAACATTAGACAAATAAAAGATCTTAGGGAAATTAAATATGTGAAGTTAAAATGTATTTTCACCAAATAAAAGTTAAAAAAATAAAAATAAAATACAGCTTTTCATGAAGATTTTGGAATAAATAAAAAATAATTTTTATAATCAGGTATTATTTACCAAAAAAATATTTAAAAAAAAAACATCTGGTGAAAACAATAGGAAGTAAGAACTATTTTCAAATTAAAATTTAACTGGTTTCACACCGTTTTTATGAAAATAAAGACTATTTAGTATTTGAACAATTTTAAATGATCACAAAATTAAAAATATAGTATGGTTTTTTTTCTATAAATATATAGGTTCATTATATCCGTCTATTGCATATCGGGTAAGTATGTCTAAAAATAAGTCTATACAAGTATACAATTTACAAATTATAAATACGAAAAACCGTTATTGAAATATAACCGGAAGTGTCGATATCCATACAATATTTTGCAGATGGTGTAGTTCATTTTTGTAAAATTTTTGTCTTATTTTGATACGTTTAAAAAAACTTTTAAAAAGCACTTGCGATGATTGACAAAATTAGAAATTGTATTTACAATTATTTACAAAGGATTTACAATTGTTTATAATTTGTTCGGAGTCGATCGGACAAAATGGGGCGGGGACTATGCAAATTCGGCAGAAATTTTGTTTTTAAGTTCCAAAGTTTTGTGGTGATTTACAAATTCTCAAATCGAATTAACAATTATTTACAATGGATTTACAATTGTTTAAAATTTGTCCGGATTCTACCAGAGAAAGTGGGGGGAGGGCTAACTTCATGAACGTAGTATAATATAATGTATTATATAATATAGGTATATGTATATGTTTTTAAATACACATTTTAAGTGTTAAACTTGAATAATTGTTCATAATAAATGAGTAATGTTTCAAAAACTTTTATTTTTCATAATAATATATTATCGTTTATATCTGGGTTGCCACAAAAAAATCTCATTCTAAAAATACCCATGGGATTCTGGTCTAATCTCATCAAATTTTTAAAAATCAAAGAAAAAATTTAAACGGACCTTTTGGATCAGAAAATATTATTTTTTATTTTGTTTAAAATATAAATAGTATACTTAAATGTTAGAACATGAATAAAATACGTAATAATAAGTTAATGGTCATTTTATACTTATTTTTCGGAGAAAGAATTCGATAAAATTTAGTCTTTTGATAACATTTTTAAGGTCCGGAGTTTAAAGTCTCTCTGAAAATTACAGACAAAGTTGACGACCTTTTTATTTTTTTCTTATTTACTTTTTCGGAAAAATAAGTCTGAAATTATTTCTTAGTAATAACTCTGAGTATATCTCAAATATAAAAATATGTACCAATACTAGAAAATTTAAAATATAGCCTAGGTGTTTCATAAATTGATATTTATATTACTTTGGAATACACAAGATTATAATATGACATAATCATAAGAACAACATGGATAAAAATATTAATAATATAATATTATAGGCGAGTAGTAAAATGCTAATGGATGAGCTATGTGCATATAAGCAGTGGACTGAAAAACAATTTAAATGTACCGACCAATGGTTCAAAGATACTACCAAAGAAATGGCCGAAGTCAAAGACGAATTAGTTAAGGCCAAAGAGAATCTGATAAAATCAGCGGAGACAGAAATACAATTGAGGAAGAACATAAATGATCTTACATTGGCAAGCGAAGCTGACCGAAAGAAGAGTGACCAGGTTGAGATAGATTTGCGGAAGGCAGTGATGCAGCAATCGGCCGATTTAATTGAATTTAATTGCAAGCATCAGCGAATGATCGAACAGAAGGAATTAACTGTGAAAAAACTAGTAGATGCAGCCAGGGAGGATATGCGGACAGCAGCCGAGTGCATTGATGGGTTGACCAAGCAGATAAACATGCTGGCCGAAGAGAAAAACAAGTTGATAGCTGAACTAAATATCCGAGATAAAGCGCAGTGCTTATTGCGCGCAAGAGTCGTCGAGCTAGAAGACCTGTTGATGGTAAACATGAAGAATGATGCGAATAAAAATACTTGTTTTGGGGTACAAACTCCATCCCTAGACTCTGAGAACCCTTTGTATTCTATACAACTAGGACGTGGTGATAACTATCCACAAGTGTGTACACAGTGGTCGACCGACGAGAGTCAACCGTGTTGTTCCCAGTTTTTGGCCGATAACAAACAGTCATGTTGTTTATCGCAGTCAATGGACGTTATCACTACGGATGATGATGTACAACCGTGTTTGCTATCTATCACGAATGTCGAAGACGACAATCAAAAAATTTCTTCGGAAAATTCTCAAACGGAACCGTTAAAATACTGGAATGTAGACGAACTAGTAAAGAAATACCAAATCGAAAATAATTACTACAATAACTAGTGAACCACGTATAGTCGAGATGGTATACACATTTTTTTTAGTAAACTAATACCGAGTTGCATAGATCCAATGATTAAAATAATTTTAATTATGTATTTTAGTGAATGATTAAATAACTTTAGTAATGTGATTGAGTTGCATAAACGATGATTGAGAATATTGTTGTTTTATACCCGATACACGGATCTGGTTCTAAAAACTTCCTTATCATAAAATTTTTAATCGATTTCATAATTTTCGATCCTCATTTGTGTTTTTCACAAGACACGACATTTGAAATCAAATTTATCAAACACATCGGCAAGATTTGAAGGAGTTTTAGTATTGGTGGATGAAATAATACATAAAAAATGCAAAACAAACTCGTCTTCTGAATCTGATGTATTTATAATGGAACTATCCGAGCATAGTAAAATAAATAAGAAGTATGCTCGATTGATAACAGTACGCAGTTTTGATCAGGGATTTTGGATAGGCAACGAAAACAAAATCAAATGACGTTACGTGTATTTTTATTGGATTTTTATAACATATAATTATTCGAAGGTGTAATAATAAACGAACAGGAGGGATGTGGCATAATCTGTACCAGTATGCAGTATGCACTTTAATGCACCGACCGAATGCACTAAAAGTCAAGACGATGCATATGCGTGATTTATGACGAAAATACTGTGTCGTATCGAGCATACTTCGTATTTATTACGAGTATGTTAAAAAAAACAATTATTAAAATTATCACAATACACAAGTAAACAATCACTGTAAAATGTATTATGTACGTACCTAGTATCTACTTAATATAATATAATAGTAGAGGTGCATTACCCTGGCACCCCCATTTTGAAATTTTAGGTAAAAAATAATACGGTGTTATGTTAATTGTTATGTAATCATTTGTCACCACAAAAAAAAATTGTAACCTGCTCTAGACACGGCAAAAATAGGTTTTTTTTTTGGAGGGGAGTACCGTTGGAGGGGAGGTAACGTTAAACTCTTTAAAAATGAACATAATGATATAGAAATGGTTCATTATTGTGTTAATTATTATGTAATAATTTGAAACCATAAATTTTTTTTTTATAATTTTATAACATTAGGTTATTAAATTAAAGGACTATAAAACTTTAGCTAATATTATAGTAATGAGTGAGATTAAATTAAAGATAGTTATAATATTAAATAATAAGCATTCTTTAGCCGTCTACACGCATTTTAAATATACGCATGACGTCATAATCTCGACGCATCCATCTATTCCCTAAACCAGCGGTTCCCAAACTGTGAGCCGTGGCGCCCTGGTGTGCCGTGGTGTTTTTCCAGAAGTGTCGCGGCCGCACCGCGCTGGGGTGTTATAGATTAGGGACTAAGCTCTAACATGTAAATATTATGCCTCCAAACGTTTAAGTGCTTATAGTACCTAACTATAATATTCAATTTTTTGATTTAAACTATATAAACATTTTTAAAGCTCATAAATTTATAATTAATTTAATTTTAATATACAAGAAATATATTTATCGTATTTTATTTAAAATAAAAGGTACAATTTTCATTTTTTGATATTTTTTCAAGGTACAAATATAGGTACCTATATGAATATATGAAATAATACCTCCATAATATTATCATATAATTAATATATTAATATATTTGTTTGCATTTCTTATCGAATTTTTATTATGTTGTTATAGGTACCTATAATACTAGTATGATATTTATGTAATAATAATACAAATATATTTTCTAAAATCAGATTTAGTACCTAAATGCTACAATTTGTTATTGAGAATATAGTACATACTGTATAATATTAGATATCTTAGTAAATATTTTTTCGTAATTTTGTTAACTATTATCTTTCCAACGTTATAATTTATAATACCTATATATATAATTAGTATAATATAATATTATTTTCATGAGAATTAGAACATCTATAAATTGAGCACAACATTTTAAAATTGTGATTATTTTTAAAACGAATACCAAAAAAAAATCCGCTAAGTTATGAAACGCACACGTGCGGTAGGTAAATTTACAACTACTACCTATAAACCCCACGCTAAATAGTAAAGTATATTGTAATTTAAATAGATAGATACTAATTATCCTAATATTTAATAATAGTTCATATAAAGTAATAATATAATTCGATAAGAAACACAAACAAATGTATTAATAGATCTAGATAATATTATAGAGGTATTATTTCATATTTATTTGTACATTGAAAAAAAATCTAAAAATTAAAATTAATTTTTTATTTTAAATATAATCATATGAATATAATTTTTGTATATTAGTATTAAATTAAAACATACACTTTTATTGGCTTTAAAAATGTTTATAGTGTTTTAATCAAAAAATTGAATATTACAGGTACTATAAGCACTTAAACGTGGCTTTTATACTAATACTATAGCAAAAACCTAGTGGTGGCAAATTGTAAGTTTGTCGAAAAGTTAGTCTAGATAAAAGGTCACTAAATAGCCTTTTCGTGAATATATCACTTTCTATTTGTCGTACAACAAAAAGTAGTTTTATAAAAATAATAAAAGAGATAATTATCTACAAAAAATGTAATATGCATATTTTGTGTACTAGATGACGACCGTTTATTTTCGCGGTATACGACATGTTAAATGTCCTTTATTTAATGTGATTTTTTATATAAAAAAAAAAAAAAAAAAAAAAAAAAAAAAAATGGGCTTTTTATAAATATATTTATCCTAATAAAAAAATAAAAATTTTCTCTAAATCAGATTATTTATAAAATTTTCAATAAATATTAATAATATAATATTAAAGTTTCAATTTAAAATTATTTATCATTTAATTTTCTATAAATTTTTTAATTAATGCCAGAAAACTGCCTCAAATCACTCTCATTGCAAAAAACACCACAATTAAAAAAGTCTAAAGGCAACTAAATTTCGAAAAAAAAAATTCTTAACATTTAAGTAAAATGTATGGATGTTGTAAGTACATCAATAACTATCGAAAAAACCACATAAAAAAAGGTGCACTTTGCTCGTCAGGTGTCAGTAGGGGTGGAAGCACTTCACTTATCGGATAAGATACTTTTGGTGGATTTATTGCATTTGAAAGCAATGATAATGCATTGTAGTCGAAAAAAACGATTCTGAGCGCAACTTCCTTGTAATAAACCTACATAAATTTTACATAAAAAAAATATATAATGTTACCATACCTATGTTCAGTATATTATTATCTGAATAAACATGCCATTTATTTTTGGCAGATATATACTTTGTGGAATTCCAATAACTAAAAAATCGCACGTTACTATACAACAAATATAATAAAACATAAATTACATAATAATATTAAAATGTCAGTAAACATTGAATAATGTATAAGTATGTATACGGTGTAAATAAGTCATACACCGTATGGTATAAGTAGTCTGTAGATATATGTATGTATAGTATACATAGTATGTATATTATATACAGTATATGACTATATATACACCGTATAAAATTTAAGTTTTTCTTTTTCCCCAGAGAACGTACTGGAAAATTTGAAAATGCTATGTACCTACCACCTACAGCCAATTTCCTATCAATATCATATTAACGCCAAAGATCTTTCTCGGCTCATTTTGGTCAAAACTTAAATAAAAATTAACATAGTACAAACTAAAAATACAGTCAATTGTAAGACTAATAGCTTCCTTATTACGCTCAGAATCTAAAATATATTTGCATCGTATAAAATATGTATATTTTAATAATATAATACATATTGTATTATTAAATTTCTTTTAAAGGCTGACTAATTAAAAACCGTGTACCGCGATAATAATTGCTCGTGCATGAATATATGTTTTTGTAAAATTTGACTAATTTGAATGGGCTATTATAAAAATGTCCAAACATACATTAAATATGTCCAACTGATATAATGAAATTTTTTGTAGGTAATTGTATTATTTTTTTTTGTAAGTTGAATTCGATCAAGTATACAACCAATTCCACGATAAAATCTACATGATAGACTCAAAAATTATATTATAATAATATTATAATATATTTATTATAATTATAATATATTAATTTATAATATTATATATTATATTATTAATTTATAATATTATTAATATTATAATAATATTATAATATATTATTATTATAATATATTATTATTATAATAATTAATTATTATAATTATACGCAAACGCAACACGAAATTATTTAATTATTGTTAATGATATATAATCGACTGCGATACCTGCACAGTGCACACGCATAATATACAGTATAGTTTATAGAACAGTTGTACAGTGTACAATCAATGCAGTGACAATTGTATATAGCTATAGGCAGTCTTGTGTAGTATTTGAGTAAATATATTTTAATACTTTTTAAAAACATTTTATACTAGAATTACAAATACTTTTATTTAAATACATGTGAATACAATTTCTTACAATAAGTTTTAATTTTAATAAATTTCATTCAATCAAAATGAATATTTAAGTATGTTTGTGTAGTGTAATTTTAAATTTACTTTATCATTTAAATTTAATATTATTTTACAGTATGATAAATTGACAAACGGAGTTACGGGGATTTATGTATAATATGCGGGTAATAGGCAATCGAACACTATATTTAATCTATGGTAAAAGTGTAAAAAAGTCGTTAAAATTTGCATCCACCGCGCGTGGATGATAATAATCGCATGTCTGAAATATGTCTTAAAATAATAATTGTAATATCGCCGGAAATACAAAGGAAGCTCGATTGACACGTGTTTGTTTCGTCTTATAATAATTTTATTATTAGGTAGATATATTATATTACAAAAGAATATTTAATAATAAATGTAATAAATTAGGTATACTAAATAACACTATGTTTAACACGGTATCGTTAATATATGAAAAATGTTGGTAAAAATAATTATTAATTTTCAAAATATTTAAAAATTAAAATTAAAATTTTTGTAATAATTTTAATATTTATTGTATTATTACATCAAATAATTAAAAATTTATATTTGAGTAATTTTAAGACCTATAAAATAATATAATTTAAATAATACGACTGTTTTAAAAATAAATTTAAAGCCGTATAAAAGTATTTATATTTAAATACATACAAAGTATTTGCGTTTGTTCTTAAATACTTTTTTAAAAAAGTATTTGAAGTACGTCTTAAATAAATTTTATGTCAATGTATTTGTATTTATATTTAAATACAATATTAAAAGTATTTTTTACAAGTCTGGTAGTGAATGGTTGTCAGTGTGAGTGTTTTCCACTAATTCCGCTGTAGCACACTCACGAACCGACTTTCGCACAAGTCATAAAAACTATTTCGATAAGTAAAAATGAAAAACAATCACGTCTTGTAGAATAATCACATTTCAATTATTATTTTTATTTAAAAGAGGAAAACTTTGTACAGGTCAAATTGAACTTTGATTTTTGATTAAATTTTACTAATACTAGGAAAGTAAAATTTTCAAAATATAATGGAGTTTTTCAGACGTTTATTATGGCTTCTGAAATTTGAATTTAGAAAATCAAAGTTCAATCCAATCTGTAAAAAGTCATATTCTAATAAATAATTTAAAAAAAAACCATTATTCTACGAGGCATGAGTGTTTTTCCTGTGGCCTATGAGGCTTGTTTATGTGTATAATATAATACCGCCATCAGACCTCTAAGCTTAAGAAAACTATTGAGAAAATAGAAAATTTATTAAGTATCAACTACAATGAATTTGTGACTTAAAAAAGCAAATACTTATTACATATGCATTATCCACACAAGTTCTATATTTTGCATTATTTTGTATATTTTTAATCTGTATATGGGAACTTATAGTTATCACAATAAATATTTGCAGATTTGCTTACAATAAAAGTAAATTTTTGTGGCTTTGGGTTTTTATTTATATTAAAAATATTAAGTACTAAAATTACTAAAGGAACCAAAATTCTGTTTGACCAAAAAATGATTATAATTTTTATTTTATTTATCTATGTATATTGTATATAATTCCCATAGTTTGTTTGTTTATACCAAATAGAAATCCATACGATTCAATTGACAATACCGAGTTGTCGAAATATATATTTATCATATTTCGGAGCATGCTTTAGTGATATTTTTTAAAAAATCCATCTATGTGGAAGAATATAAGTAATCAATAAAAATCTGATTACGCAATAAAACGTATATTATTCTTTGTTGATTTTTCAATAACTAATAGTTACTTGGATACCTATTAATTAAAGTAATAAGCAAAGGTGGCAAGTTAATAGAAACAATTTACTGAGTTAGTTTAAATGCCTTCAGTGAAATGGTATCATCGAAAAAAGGAAATGCAGTTTAAAAAAACTGCATTACCTGTTTAGTTTTAATTTAACATTTGCAACTCAAATCTACTTTTTTTAAAATTATTAAACAATAAAATGTTCACGGGTTTTTTTATATTAAATATTAGGTAATTTTTTTATGACTAATTTTTCCAAACATTTTACTAAAATAATCCAAATAGTTGTGTCCAAAATAATATAGGTGTAATGTGTATAACATTATATCTATATAAATTATATAACCTTAACCAGAATCACTATAGTTATCGAAATTAATCAACAATATAGAAATAGAATAATGTCGATTATCGTAAATTAATATAAATTATACAGAAGAAATTGTAAAAATATATAAAATAAGGTCATTGGCGATTTACTGAATTATTATAAAAATACATAAATATTGCAGTCCACGTGGCTAGTAATACATTCATACGAACATTAAAATACAGACCGGCAATAACTTCGTATTTTACGTATTAACTTAACTAAATTATTTATAAATTAACGATTAAAAGTTAAGTTTAAGCCAATAATTATTTAAGATAGTTAAGTTAATTAGTTAATGAACAAGTTAATTAACTAACTGAGTTAAAAAGTTGATTTCAATTATTATTTAACGCCCCAGTCGTATAGAAAGAGTTTAATAAATTTAATATATATAATAATTTATATAAATAATAAAATTTTAAGGATTTTTTGAAATTCAAATTTTAAGGGGGAGGAGAGCAGTAGTTTTCATTCAATTTTTATTTGACCGAACCCAAACTACTAATATTACAATAATAATAATATTTAAAATAATTTATAACCTGTGATTTAGTAGTGTATTTTCATACTAGGGTCGTATAAGTATATTTTGTTGATATTTAAAACATTTATCTTAAGAGGCCGCAACACCTACGATTTTTAAGGGGTTCTGTATAGGCAATTTTTAAGAAATATTATGAGAAATAAAAATCCAACAACTCAGAATTATTTATGTACATTTTAAAATTAATCTAAAAATAGCCTCGTACCCGTATCACTTTTTATTGTTGTGTAATCACGAAATTTCCACCTAAAAGACCAATAAGCGTAACAAAATTGTGGCACTATGGAATGTCGGATTTACAATCTGTAAACAGATTTGAATGTGTCGGCCTGTCTTCTAGGGATCGATCGAGGCATTTTTCTTTCTTATTACAGATTAAAATATAATCAACGTTTAAAAATTTTGATATTTAATGATAAATAACACGGCTAAAAAATAAAATTAAAATAAACGCCTCGATCGATCCCTAGAAGACAAACTGATGAATTCAAAACAGTTTTCAGAAGTGAAATCCGACTTTTCAAAGTCCCACAGTTTTGTCACGCTTTTAGGTCGATTTTTCGTTGGTGTTGCGGCCTCTTAACAACACCTGACCATGTATGTAAATCATTATAAATCAACTAGAACGGATATCTATAGATCAACGTGGGTCAAATAGATCTCCCAGGTCATTTGGATATCTGTGGTCATTTAGATCTCTGCAGTTAAGTAGATTTCCATTTTCTTCCAATGAGTTTAAATAATGTTAATGAAAATGCATATTATGATTATAGCCTTGGAGGGGGTATATAGATTTTTTGGTAAACGGTCAACTAGATATTCGACCATCTAGATCCTCGTATGTTTTGTAAACTAACTGACCTAACAAAAAAAGATGACATAGGGATCTAGTAGACCTAACAAAAAAAGAGATCTAATTGACAACAATGATTATTCAATGCGTATTATATTTTATTTTACAATAGGTACGAACTATTTTATACGCGTATAATAGTCCATGAATTATATTATACATAATATATTAATATTTAATATTATTATATATATTATTTATATTATATTATATTTATTATTATATATTATATATTTTATATTACCTATACCTATACGTTTTATAAGTATTATATACCGACATATGTATTGTAGAAGATATAGAACAATTTTAACCAGAGATTATTTCAGAAACGACAATATTAAGGCCATAATCATAATATACATTTCTAATGACATTATTTAAACTCATTGGAGGAAAATGGAGATTTACTTGACTGCAGAGATCTAAATGAACTGGGAGATCTAGTTGACCTGTCAGTACAATTTTTCCGTGGGAAGTATTGCCCCTCCTGAAATAATCTCTGGTTATAACGGTTAAACCTTTTATGGTACCTATGTCTGTATATAATACTTTAAAACATAATATATAGGTTGTAATAACATTATTATAATACCTACATATAAAAAAAATATTAAAGTTTTAATATAACGTTTAATAACCGACAACTGTTTTTCTTGAGGGACAGTATTGTTTTTAAATCATTTTCATTCCTTTCTACGCTTCTTGTTAATAAAAAAAAAAAAAAAAAAGATTCTAGTAATTTCATATCCATTAAAAACTTTATATTAAAAATTCCAAAAATAAAATATATATATGTATTATATTTAATATAATTGTTTAAAATAAATCAAGTCGTAACAAACAAACACATATAGGTATATGTGCATTGTACATCCATTACAACTTGACACATTACCCTCCTTCTTTCGTGGTCGGGTAAATATTTTTTTGATAAGTTCTAGAAATAATTTTTAAATATTAGTTAACATTCTAAAATCATTGTTGTATAGTCTTCACTTGAATAAGTGTTTATATGAACAATATATTTATTAAAATTTATAATTTGCAGTTCACTGTCAGTGTTCTTTTAACTAAATGTTATTTTGGAATTTTAACTATTGTACTTATTTATAAGTTATAAAAGACACATCGAAAATGCAAGTTATTATCAGAATAATATAAAGTTAAATGAATACAAGAAACTGCGTGTTATGAATTTAAAAAAACCTAGTATTACATTGTAGTTATTATAAATAATAATAATAATTTTAAAATTTTCAATTGTTTATGAAAAATACAATATTAACATTAAGCAATGAGCAAAAATGGCTTTGACAAAATGTAGTGAATATTGTCAGATCATTATTGATATATAAATTATTTAACTGTGATTAGTCTAGTAGTTAGACTAATCAGACTAATAGACTAGACGATATAATAATACATTTTTTTTTTTTTTATAAAACCCATAATGTCACAGTATATAATAGAAGCCACACTTATACTACAATACATACACTATAAATTTGTTTTATTATTATTGGAATTTATTTCCGTAAATAAAGATCATTATTATTATGATTGTGATAGACGAATATCAGATGCCAGATATTATATTTGTAATTCACCTATGTGTACACCCATGGTTGAAATATATTAGGTTATTCCAGTTGTATCCCTCCTCTATAGTATTATCACTTGAAGAAATTAAAATGGCAGCGTAAGAGGCGATGTTTTGATTGACTGATAAAATATAAAGTAATATACGTAATATAAAGTATAAATTACTAATAATTGTAAAATAACTTTATTAATTATATGTTTAATGAATAAATCGAATATTTGTTTTAAAAATTTGTTCATTGATTTCATATATATAATTGATAACCATTCTGTGGTAATGATAATAAACTTTACCCTTACGCTGCTATTTTATTTTTATGATAACAACAGAGGCTATTTGTAATAACCTAGTATATTTCAACCATGTGTACACCTATGTCTTATACTCATATTTTCTTTACGTTCCCCACTGCCCGTTGACCTACCAAAGTGTGGTTATGTTAAAAAGCGAAATAATTGTTATCATATAAGTGTGTGATACCACAGGATATATGATTTTTATTAATATTATTATGATAGGATAAAGCCAATAAAACATAAATGACAACTATCTAAATATTTTAAGGTCATTAAACTCATCTAATTGATAACCATTCTTTATAGTTTAATTATTATCGATTAGTTTATTATTTATTATTTACTTAATTATCGCCAAGTGTCGTAAGCCTAATAATATACAGGGTGTTCATATTTTTATGATAATCATTTTTTTTAAATTTCTTACACGAATAGGTATTAAAAATAGAGAAAAATGTATCATGTGAAAATATTGTATATAACCTAATATTATATAGAATAAACTGAAATTATTAGAAAATTTTGATATTTTCAAAGAAGAATTTTAGGTTTTGAATTTTGAAAATTGACTGAGAATTCTTTATTTTTTATGGAAACATTACTTCTTAATGTATTTTTTATGCATTTTAATCGATGCATTTTAATCGTTGAAAAATTATTTGAAGTTTTTATAAATTGCATTTTTTAGTTGAACTAATGGCTAGTGTTGGTTATTTTGTGGAATCGACACATATTGATGATATTGTATCTTACCACGTGGGCGTGTGGGCATAATAATGCAATTTATAAAAAGTTAAAATCACTGTCAAGATCAAGTAAATAGTTTTTTCTTATAAAGTTTTTTTACACAACTAAATTATAATTAGAGACATATTTTACGTGATTTTTGAGGACGAAGTAAGGATTTTTATACATATTTTTTCAAAATAGTTTACCCGTTAATAACACTTTGCAGTAAAAGTGCGTTAAAAATACAAATCATTTAGTTTATTCTGTATTAAAACACTGTCATATGACATATAGTACTACATTAAAGTATAACACTGAAAAATATATAATAATTATGTATTATTATAGTACAGTATTTATTACTTTACTAAAATAAATACATACTATAATTAGATAAATTATTTAAATTAGGTACCTATTTCATTTATATTAAATCTATATTGGTAGATTTAGTGACTTTTTTTATGGTTTAATACAATAATTTTTTTTTCCTGGAAACCTATATAATTAAATTTAAGAGAATATTCTGGCTAACGATATGTATATCTATATAGATTATGAAGACTGTGCCTAAATAGAAAAACCGCATCTGCACTACAAAATATAAACTTATTTTTGAATAGATAGGTTGTATAATTTGAATTGCCTGCGCTTCTGAAAATGTGAAAAAAGTAAGTCATATTAACCTATACGGATTTGGTTAAAATTATTAAAATATTTATATCATTAAACTAAAGTAAAGGGAATTTAACAAATTATAGCAATTTATAAAGGATGAAGTTGAGTGTAATTGAGATATATATTAACGCCAATAAATGACGATAAAATTTCACTTTTTTTTTAACAATTTTTGAATTGTATTTTTATAAAATTATTATAAATAAACTATTTATTTAAATCATAGCATTGATTTATGTTCTAAACTTCTCGTGTATTCGAATTTCCAATTAGTCCTTAAATAAATTAGTTCCTTTAAAAAATAAAAAATAAAATATTAAATTTTATAATTTTTATATTTTTATTTTAACATTACTGTAATACTCAGTAAAGCCTAATTTTTAACCATACCAGTATGATTTAAATATTTCTGGCAATTTAAAATGGGATGAGATGTTAAAGTTTACTGAAATATTGCAATGTTAATTTTAAAAATGTTCTAATTTTTGTAACGTCAACGTTGTTTTTGTATTTAGGTGCAGATTTGGAAATTATAATCATAGACAACTTAGGTACGTATAAATAGTTATACGTAGGTAGATAATCATTTTATTTTTGCTTCATTTATTCATTGACTTATGATGTTACTTATATTGAAGTTTTTACGATTATGGCATAATAAAGTCGATTCGCGAATATAATATAATGTTTCGTTTAAAATACTTCGGCACGTTTTTCCTCTCTAATCTACCGACAAACGCTGCATAAAATATAACTGGATGATCGATCCACCTAAAACATAAACATTATTATTGTATTCACATAAACATTGACGGTCAGTATATCTGATATACCAGTTTAAAATTGATAATTTTGTAATAATTTTAATTTGGTGAATGGGGTTTACAAAAAATATTAAAAATTTTAAATATGATTAAAAGAAATGTTGGTGACCTAAGTCTGACAATAATCACCAATACATGGTATCTAATTTTTATTTGTTAGAATGTTATAGATCAACGATTTCCAATCTGTGAACAACTATTTAATAGTTCGTTGAAAATTTTTGAAATTTTCTCATGTAATTTAATAAAAAAAAAAAATAATAATAATAATAATCTTGAAAATTATTCGTATTTTCGGTTATAACTCATTATTTGTTTAGATTATTACTAATAAAGAACTTGTACACAGTGATTATCAATATATATATGTGTGTGTGTGTGTGTGTGTACATAGACATATTGTAGTAAGTTGCAAACATTGGAGTTGGGTTAGGTCAGCTAAAAAAATGTAAATAGCCACAATGTTTTTGATTCAATCCATAAATCTACCTACACAGTATATTTATATACTTGTATACATTTTAAAATCATGCTTGTTTGATAGTTTTTATAATATAACAACGTACTTGAAAAACATGCAATAAAAATCCTGTTTTAGTTTTTGTTTTTCCGTTTTATTTTACACTTTTACTCTAACGTGACCCTTTCTAAAGTTCATAGGTATTCTTGGCCCGTGAAGTTTTAAGAAGGTTGTCGACCCTAAGCATTATAGACAATGATTTCATAAATTAATCATATTATACGTTAAGTTGCTAATACTAATACTATTACTTTTTAATTAATTATAAACAAGAAGCTTTAAGTATAATGCATTGTATATTGATTAAAAATTATACTAAATATATTATGACGTAGGCATGTGCTGCACAAGTACCTATATACATAAATAGATTATCAGTTATATAAGATGTAATTGGGTTTTGAAAATAGTTATGAGTTATGACTTATGAACATATAAATTTAAATCAAGCTCGGAATAAAATTAATTTTTACACAATTTCTTGTATTATATATATAATAATTAAATTTACTAAATATTTTGCAAACAAATTTAATAGTTAGTTTGTATTTTATTAAAAATATATTATAAAAATTTAGTTTATGACGGAAATCTGTAGTAAGTATAAATATAACTATAACATATGGCCTATGGGTAATATGGATAATATATTATGAAATATATTTATTTTTTATATATAATGTTGTTATTTAGTAGGTTTTTAATTTTAAAATGTTTTAATTCATTTTTTTTCTGAAAATATATCACCCTTTATTTTCTAAAAAACAACTAATGCATTTTATAGAGTGATAATTTCTTTGATATTGTAAACTATTTAATTATTATTAATGTTTAGTCCATATGAGGAACTAGCTTTGGTTCAATTCAATATTATTATGTAAATTTAAATTATCTAGAAATAGTATTTAAAATTTAAATATTTATTTTATCTCCTGGTTTATATTAGTAATACTATTTATTTATAGTTTATTATAATTTACACAATAAAGGATATGTTTGAGTTTTATGGAATCAATATTTATACGTTTTCCATGATTTCACAGATGTCTTGATATTTAATAATATATTATGACTATTAAAAATGATTACATTATAATAGTGCTTAAATGTAGATATTATTTGTTTATACTAGTTTATTTTAATTAATTTTCTTATTTGAATATGCATATATTTAAATTAAATTTATTTAATAATAATTTAATTAACGAAAGTACATAGGTATTATTTTTTTCTGCATAATAAACTATATCTAAATTTACTATATTATCAATGGAGACATTTATATGTAATAACTAATAACTAATATCTTGTTTACTCATTTGCAATTAATAAATAGTTTAAATGAATAGATTTAATTTTGTTATTACTTTAATATCTATATCATATGAAGTAAATTTTTTTTTCAAATAAAATATCATAAAACTTAACAACTATATGTATATATATATATGTCTACATTATATTATCTACTATGTAAGTACCTACAAGAATTTAATTCAATTTATTTTAAATTTAAATTTTATGACAAAGTCTTTAAAGTTTATACAATTAAAAATACATTTAATTTTAATATGCACTAATTATGTACATTATTTACCTACTTATTTTTCAATTTTAAAAAAAAAATTTAAAAAAGATAATTATAGGTACATTAATTCTGAAGTTAATTTAACCATCAGGAGGAAATGTCACCAGCTAAGTACTTACCGATTTATTACTTACTTATTATTGATGATATTCTTCTTTTGGGAAGTCATATATTGGTTTATGGTGTATTATTTCGGTATCTATATAGTTTATGCGTGATATATTCACCTCTCTGGAACGAGAATTAAGATTTTTCATTTTATCTTTAAGCTACCGGTTATGTTTATATAAGATTAATAAATGCAAAGCTTTTCGAAATTTTATATATTTAGTAAATAACTTTTTTATTTAAGATAATAATAAAAAAATACTACAAAAATATCCCTTACAATATAAATAAGTAAATAGATATATTGTATAATATACCGTAAAATGAATACCGCACAAAATATATAAGATATAAAATATTAAATTAATGCCAACTATTGAACCAACAATTTATTCCTTATACTTTATTCAATATACATATTTCGTAATTACCTATACAATAATTGAAGCAAAAAAATAGCATGGAAACACCGGTCAAGTAGGGAAAAGCACTTTGTATTTATCAGACAGAATACTCTTGGAAAATATATATTGAATTTGAATGCAATAATAAATAATTGCATTTGACAAAATGATTGTGAGCGGAGATTCTGGTTAATATGTGTGTCTATTACTGTCAGTTATATATTCAGATTTTAGATATTTAGTATATTTAATATTATACCGTAAAAACAAACGAAAGCAATAAATGTGATCGTTTGTCATTTTCAAAATGTAAAATAAAAATTCTTTATTTTTATTTACAATAGTTTGGTATAATATTACTGTAAATTATAGTTAATTCAGTGTGCACTGAATAATAGGTATTTTGTTTCCACCTTTTAAAATATTTTTTTACAAAACAGTAATCTCATAGGAGCCAAATTACTGCAGAAAATGCACGAAATACATGTCATTGTTTTCAATTTAATTGACACCGAAATTAAAAATTTTAGAGTTAAATAATTTGAAAAAACTACATTTTATATAAAAATTTTCAAGTCTATAATTTTTTTAAATTTGTATAGGTACAAAATGTTCATGATGTTATTCAATCATCATGAAAGTTAAATTTCACATGCTCTGTGAAAACTTCAAGTCTTTAGATTTTTTTTCTTTGAAATTTTAAATGACTATAAAATATTTTTTTGAAATTATTTTTAAGACATAAAAATCAAATTTTTGCCTGTATTAAAACCCAAAATTACCTGTTTAATATCTTAAAATCCTAAATTTCTATAAATAACTCTGAATTTGAAAAGAAAATTTGAAACCTTATATTACAAATAAATGCAAATATAATGGTCTTTCTTTAAATATTAATAAATTTCAAACAATTGCTTTTTCAAAAAAACTTTCAAGCTTGTCTTTCAACTATAACCTAAATAATATTATTCCTTCCAGTACAAATTCAGTTAAAGACCTTAGTATTCTCTTTGATTCCAAACTGCTGTTTTTTCCTCATATTATCTCTAAAAAAAAAAACAAAAAACTCTCTATGTTAGGTCTTATTATGCGTAATTGTTCCTCCTTTAATGATCCTTTCACTTTTAAATGTCTATTTACTTCCATCGTCAGGTCTCATCTAGAGTATGCTTTCATATTAGTTATTAAGTTATTTTGTAATTCTATTTTTTAATTACTGCACTTGTACTTTGTATTTGAACTTCTGTCTGTGACCAAAAATAAATAAATCTGCACCGTAAATACAGTATACTAAATTGAGTAAATTTCATGTTTTGTGTTATTGAAAATATGTATCTAACCTGATGTTGTTGTAAAAAAAAAGTATTTTTTATATAATAATCGTGTTATATAATAATATAAAAATGTTTTTAAAAATTTTTTCCGGTTGAGAAACTTTGAATAGGGGATGTGGGGGACGAACTCCTCCACCGCTAACTTTTTCTCTAATATAAGTATGTCCCGGAAGTTAATTTTTAACTAAGCCCAGAATCCGTCCTTATTTTTTTTCAATTCAACCACTGTACCTACACATATACTAAGAAAATAATTTAACAATATCCAGGTAATTACATAATTGTTTAAATTTTAAAATAACTCAATATGAGGTTCTTCGTATTTTAATATATAACTAACAATATAGAAAATTTACGTTCAACATTTTTATCACAATTTTGTCATATTAGTGATTAGAGTAAATTAATCTATCGTATTTTTTCCGAAATTTCCATTTTTAAAAGATATATAAGTATTTATTTAAATGAATGGTATTTAAAAATAGTCATTACAAAATCGAAGAAATAGAGCATATGGATAATGATATTATCTATAAATTTGGTAATAGTAAGTCAATTTACTCTTATATTAGAAATAACAGAGTTGTGATAGAAATGCTAAACGTAAAATTCGTATATTATTAGATGGGTGGACGAGAAAGAAAACACGAGTATCACGTCCTCTTAAAGAATTCGTTTTAATTATTGTTTTAAAACGATTTTTTTACAACACTGAGATCATATTATTATTATTATTATTATTATTGAATAAATGTTTGAACCATTGTGAAATTGTATTAAAATGAAAACTTAAAACTGAGTAGATAGAGTAGGTTAATATTAATAGAGGATGTATAGAGGGGGAAGTTTTGGGAATGTAATTATATGGTTGGTCGAGATTTTAACACGGAATCAAACACATCTTCAATTTATCAAAGTTAGCAATGTATTAACAGACATCTGTTATTTTTAAACTTGATACTTGTAATAGGGTAAAATGGTCAGATCTTGTTTGAATCGGGCTCGTCCATATCATGTCCATATTCATACAGTCATTAAAAATTAATCACTAGTCGCAATGCGGATTCACGTTTATTTATGCGCTACTTAATGTCATGTATAACAAGATAATAATCGTTTTTTTATATTATTAAACTGTACTTAATAAAAAATGAATTATAGGTCAGCACTTGATTACAGAGACCACTGTAAATCCGAGAGTTATGAAATCGAATGGAAAATTTCGATCAAACTTAATTATATTTTCGATGTAAGACAAGTATATAAATATATAACTTATAGGTTGGGTATGTTGTATTTCCATGTTATAATACGCGTAATAGCAGGTCCTGCAAAACATATTGATAATGATTCACTTTATGCGTATTATAATATAACTATAGTTGGAACATTGGACATTTTTCCACATGCGGTTTGAACTTCTGAAAACTTCTATTTACGATATTCTTCCGAGCCAAACGGACGGATGACACAAAATAGATAAGGGAAAAGGGCTCGTATATAGATGGCTTCAAATGTGATATGTACGTGCTTTCCGAAACTTTTATCTTTTCTATTTCAAACACGCGAATGCAGCAGTGACGGGCGCGTAAAAGTTTCGTAGTCAGCTAAAGAGCATTATAATATTTGAGCTGAGAAAATAAATGTCGTTCGTCGATAGGATACACATATAGGTAATTAATTCGCGTGTACGTAATATATAGTATGCGAGCTTGTGAAATATTGTGCTGGTTTGGATTTAAAAATTATGCATGAAAACATTTGATGTCCATTCGGTGGAATATCAATTACGGTAATGTATACACTCGGTTATAATGACTATATGACCTTAGTGATTTCCAATGAATATTATCGATTTATATAGTGTATAGATAACTGCAAGTAAACTCGGGTCTTTATTCCCTTACTCTTGTTATAGTTTCGGACAGTTAGTTTTCAAGCATACCCTAAGACTCCCCGTTGGCCTATATGACCCATATATATATACGTTGTTGCAATATATATATATATTACACCACAGTGCAAACTTCTATAGACCCAAAACTTTTACGATCCCATCATCCATAACCACAACTGATATACTTAATATACAACACGTCATGTTTTTCGTGCTTTAAATGTGTTTAATTTAACTTTTAATTCTCCACATTGCAAACGTATAAAAGTATAGGTAAATTTTAATATAATTATTTAAAAAATTTTTTTTCCAAAACGATATCTATTTAATTACTACGATATAGATACCTACATAAAGTATGTACCTAACCTGCATACTTTTATTATTATTATTATTATTAATATTATTTTACGAATTTCTGAAATTTGTTTAAATAAAAAAAATTATATAAATGGCACGAGTGTATTTGATTTAGCGCTGAAGATGACAGCATTTAAAAATGAAAATAGGCAATTGTTGTTGTTAAAATATATAGGTATGTATACGCAGTTATATTAGCACTTTTAGCGGGTATTGGAGGGTTATTAGTGATTGGTATTTTCATGAACTGGGTTTATAATAATATTTGTAGGTATTTATAAGGTATTTTGTTCAGATTTTGGAATTCTGAAAAAGTAAAAACCATGATGAATTTAATGTACGTAGAATCATTATTTAGAACTCTAATTTATAAATCTCCAGATTCTGAGTGATGTGTATTAGTTTTACAATATTATTTTTTTCATGTCAGTATACACATTTTCTAGTAGATGAAGTTTTGGAGTAAAGAGATTTTTTCATAGCAAAGTCGTTTTAATTACTATATAAAAAGATAATTATTTTATGTTTCCCATAGTTTTCTTAAGTCTAAAGGAAAACTATATTTTATAACTGGACATTTTTATAAACTGGAAAACTATACTATTATTATGGGAAACTAATGATTTTTTTTTTTTAATAATAATATACCGAACTTACTCAGAATTTTTTTCTAAATGCACTTAAGATTACGCTACACCAATGATTTTCAGCGATAAAAATATGTTTACGCAAAACTAATAAAACGGATTCCTAAAGTAATTTTAGAGTTAAAATACTGATTATCAAATCGATAGAAGACAACAATTTGGAGTAAACCACATTTGGAATTTTTCATTTATTGCTTTGAAAAAATATTATTAAAGTTTAAAATATTAAAAAAATTAACTTTTCAAAACTACAATTACTTTTTTAAAATGATTAAATTTAAGAACCCATTTTAAGACTGTTGCGTAAATACGTTTATTTAATAAATATCTTGATTACACAACAATAAAAGTGGTAGAGACATGGGACCAATTAACAATTAATTTTAAATTATATTTAAATATTTTTTAATCATTATATTTTGATATTTCTAAAAATTTCTTCAAAATTGCCTATGCATAACCTCTTAAAAATGAGTTTGTAGCGTCCTCTGAAGAGGATGCTACACACCCATTTTAGTGTTATTAAAATTCGTTCACGATCTATAACTACAACTTTTCTTTTAGTAATCGTAAAGTCAAATTTATATAAAATATGAAAGAATTTACTATGCCGTAATGTAGAATTTTTTTTTTAAATTTTAAAATTTAAAGTTTTTACGACCTTCAATTACGGATTTTATGCTTTTAAAAAAATATATTAAAAAGAAACTTTACGCTCGAGCACAGTATATATTTTATGTAAATTTCGACTCTGCGATTACACAGAGAAAAGTTGTCGTTATTGTAGCAGAGTGTAAAAATGAATTTCAACAAATATCGTGTTAACACAACAGTAAAAAATGGTACTGACACATGATTATTTTTAAATTACTTTTAAAATATAATAAAATATTTTTAAATTGTTAATTTTTTTTTAAATTTCATAAAAATCGTCTATACAAAATCTCTTAAAAATCGGTTGTGTAGTGTCCTTTTATTGATTTATATTTGCATTAAAATTTAAAATAATAATAATTATACACTCTTCTGTTCTTGGACCAACTTCCACCATCTATATTTGAACGGCTATTTAATATTTTATTTATAGTACCTACGTAAATATATGCGTAGGTAGTTTAACTGTTTTTGAGAATAGTATGTTCATGAAAAAATCGTCATGATAAATTGATAAATTTTTGTTATGATTAAATTGTTGTTTTTAACTTCAACATAAATGTTAGAATAGTATCTATCTATTTGTTTTGAAACCACATAATTTATGTCATACATCACGTTCGGAATTTTTAAAATACTTTAAAAAAACAAAGAACAGTGACATTTCTCGGTATATTAAAATTATAACCGGAATTGGACGTTTCGGTGTAGTGTTTTTGACGTGGCCGTTTTGGCGTAGTCGTTTCGGAATGGCTGTTTCTGTTTTTGTTATAGGACATTTCGGCGTATAGACTATTTTGTCGTATAGGCCATTTCAGCGTAAAAACTATTTAAGCATGAAATCCATTTTTAATTCCTCCATTATCCATATTCCTCCAATAAATGTATTTATTTATTTTAAATGAAAAAAATTAAAATAGGTAATACAATACCAATACAATAAAAAAAACTATAGACTTAGTACATTTAACCAGATCTGAAACAGTAATTTTATCACTTTGAATTGTTTGTTGCGGTAACGACTAAATAAAGCCAGTACATCTGCCAAGAAAGCCAAAGAATATATAGTGTTCTTATTAGTTAGTAATATCAAATAATCTTTGGCTTCCTTATCATTATAATTTTGAATATTTTTATTTTTATTTGAATATCATTAGAATATTATAAGGGTTTTCTATGAAAATAAAATTGAGTTTACTAGATCAAAGGAAAATTCTGTCCATCGCACTTGAAAAAATGTTGGTATATTTTTTAGTTGATAATTCTTATCTTTAGTCAGTTTTTGAAGTTCTCTAGTTCAAAGTGCAGAACTGTGAAAAAAAAGCAGAAATTCCTGATAACTATATGAGAATATATAAAAACTATATGCTTACTATATGAGAGACTTCAACTACTGTAGAACTTGCATCTTTCCGTGTAAGATTTGATCGATGTACGGCACACCAAATTTTGATTAATGGAACTCCATATTTGTCCGTCTTATTTCTCCATTTATTTTCATGTAATGTCCACAAATCTCCTTTGTTACCAATATTCACTGCAACACCATTAGTTACAATCGATTATATGCTTTTAAAAATATATTCAGCTACATCCTGACCTACGGTGATTTTACATGCAGTTTAAAATACCCTCGACACCTCTTTGTTCAACTTGCCCTGCACCCAAAAAATATTGTTCTTCTATGTCTTTTACAGTTTTCAATATTATATATGTTTTGTACACCTATGTGAACGATCTATTGATCCATCACAGCGTAATGACATAGAAATTGTATCCGTAATTAATTTATCTGAGTTAAATATTGGGGAATTATAAGTAGGTATTATTTTTATTGAATTCATTAAATTTAAATTTATAGCAGCAATTTCACTAGTAACAACTAGAAGAAAGGTGTAACATTTTAACAATGATTGTATGATAGGGTTTTGATAAATGATTATCAACTATTTATTGTCTAAATAATGCACCGAGATCTTATGTTATTTAAAGGGATTTGTAACTTTTTGGAACTTATTTTTACAATATCAAGATATTTATTACAAGAAATACATTGTATATAATGTTTTCCATCTCTATGCATATGAAGGAATGTTTCAGAGTTTTTATTAAAGTTTGACTTGGAATTCGATACAGAAGTATGTGGTAAAGTTTTAGTAACTGATGTTGTACTTATAATTTGATCATCAGTAGTTTCGATAGGTGTTGTTATAATAGGTTTCAATGATCAATCTATTGAAGTTATAGTGGATTGACATATAGATGTGGGCTCTACTGACGATGACCATTTGGTTAAAGAAGTATTCTTATTTTCTTTTCCATAATCTAAGCAAAATAAATAGATTTTATTTTAAAGAAAAAGTAATATTTTGATTTACATTAAAAATATAAAACCTGATTAGGTTTTTGTGAATTTTACTAGTACCTAATATTAATTTACCATAAATTGAAAATAATATCGTATTATACTATAGTAATTGTGGAGCGACAATCGAATATACATCATCACTCCACAATTACTATAGTATAATACAATATTATTTTCAACTTATGGTAAATTAACATTAGGTCCTAGTACAATTCACATAAACTTAATCAGGTTTTCTTTTTCTTAGATTATAGGAAAAAAATAAGTATGAACTATACGTGATAGTTTTTGCAAACTCTTCACTGATAACTAAGTGCCATTTTGGAAAAATTCTATTTTAACCCGTCATATTATGGCGCATGTGGTAAATAATAATTACCGCAGACAAATTAATATTGTACATGGGAAATAAAATAGTAGATGTAGATGTTTGGTAAGCTTAAAAGCCTCGAATAATACACTTAAGTGGACGCCACACATGCGTTATTTTATCGTAAAAAACTGTTTTGAAAGAAAAAATTGTTATCGGGCTGTAATTGTAATTAAGAAACCAAATTATGACACAATATAATAAATAAAATTACCACCTGTGTTCTACCATCGTCTTTTCTAAAAAATATGAAATATTGAAAAAGTTATTAGTTGTATAAAAACTATTTTTGGGGAGATTTTTACAGATGGCGTGACATCAGTTATCGAAAAAAATACAAAGGTAGAACACAGATAATTTTGTTTACAATATTGTGTAAAAATTTGGTTTTTTATTACAACTACAGCCCGAGAACAATTTTTTCTCGCAAAATAGTTTTGTTCACAAATATCGTGATTACACAACAATAAAAAAATGGTTTTCTTGAAATTTCATAAAAATTGCCTATACAAAACCCCTTAAAAATCGCATATGTGACGTTATCATAAAATCAGACTGTTGCTTTTTTCATAATATTATTTAGTGCGTTATAAAATTATAGACCCCGGTATTTGGAAATTATTTGCTCCGTGCGACCGATAAGCCTACCATCGATTGTATCTATGTATATTGTTGTATAGTAAAAAAAAACATGTTTAAAATTTAAATTACTCTGTTATGATATTGGCTCTCTCTGTGTATCAACAAAAAGCTTTGACGTAATACGAAGAAATGTATAATAATATTATTTTATAACAATATAATGTTACGCCGTGTCTTACATAACGCGGCAACAAATAAACAGAAATAAAATTGGGTAGAAAAATTACCGAGAAAATGATTTACATTAGTAGATATGAGAATCACTAATCAAATATTTTAATTAAAACTAGCCTACTTTCTATTTAAACGATAAATAACAAGTATAGGTAGGTACAATATTAAATGGTACAATTTGAAAAAAATTTGCTATATTTTATTATTATTAAAAAAATATACTTACGTTCAATGACAGTAAATAGCACCGTAAATACAAAAAAAAAAAAATCTTAAAAATATTAGAACAGAGTATACGAGTGTACTCGTGTATTGATTAACGAATACCAAACATCAATTATCACGTAAAAATCGTTTCATAATATTATTGTGATTTCGTATACAAAGTCAAAAATAGTAATTAGTATCAAGTTAATAACAATGAGTGTGCGATCGAAAACAATAAAGTGCCTCTATGACGATATTATTGCGCTAATTGTAACCTGTATTGTAAAATATGCGACTGTAGTTCGTATAGAATTATTAATATGAAATGTAGATAAATTATTATTAAATATTAGTATTATTATATTACTCAAATAATATTACCTATTTTATTTAATTTAATTTGTTATATACCAAATATTTGCACATTGTTCAAATACAAAAAACAAACGGATTTAAATAGTGCGCATCTAGGTTTCCAATTACCCAAAATGTGCTCAATTACGCTTCACAATAAGCCCTGCTGTCAGTTCTACTAGTTACTATTGAAATTTTTCACGCTCCAGACATATTTGTCACAAGGGACAAATGTATATTTTTGAAGCTTTTAATATTCATAAATCGAATAATTTTTGGGGATGTCATTACAAGGATACCTGTAAAGCAAGAATTCATACATGGGTTGTAACATCTAAAGTAATTATAATGTTTTTTTTTTAATACAATATTATATAAATATCATTAGGTTTTATAACAAATAAATGAGTATTTCATTGCCATGACTCTAAAGCAGCAAAATTTGAAGCTAATTTTGCTGTAACACAAATGAAGAAATGAGCTCGTGAAACATAAGAGCCAACATCGAGTGTCATAAATGATTGTACAAGTAGACATTCACAAGCAACAAAAGTAAATTTCAACATTTTTCTCTATATCTATTATATCTTTTGTAATCACCATCTGACGGTATCGGTAAAATTTTTTTATTATATATGATAGTGGGCTTGAAGACGATAGAATTTTAACATTTGGCCTTCCTCGAAGTTTAAAATATATATTACACGAGTCAACTAATTGACATGTAGACGGTACTTTTAAATTAGCTCCCCGTTTGTTTTCTCAAGTATATGTGATATGTGCTAAATTTCTGAATGGCGTTCATTCATTAATATATGCACTTTTACCAAATAAAACAAATGAAACATATGGAACGGTTATTTAAAAAAAAACTTTTTAATCTTAAACCCGGGTTAAAACCTTTAGGTAATAAAACATATTAGGAAAATCAAATAATTAGTATTAACTAAAATAGTCAAATGTAGTTATTATTATATTATCATATAAAAATATACATCACGCCGAATGAGCAACGTATATATAGTGGGTGTTGGATATATACGTTGAGTCACTAATTCGATAACAAAATGTATAAACTTGTGTTATAACTACTTACATACCTAATAATATTTGTTTTCATTTTGAAGTCGTCGTATCCAATAAATTCCATACCAAACTGTATCTATGTATGATAATGTCATCTATCAATAACATGTTCTCCGCCATACTAAAACAAATTGCTAATGTATAATCAAATATTATCATTAAGTTTATAATATATTTTATCTAGAATATTATCATGAATTATTATTAAAATTTTGAATCACTCATAAGGTAGGGACTAAAATTTATTCCATATAACTTTTTATAACAATTTTTGTCAGATTGTTTATTTTATATTTGTTAATTGTTTAATTTGTTGTAAAATATTAAATTTTTATTTTATCATTCTATTTTGTTTTAAAACGCCTATATTTTCCTTGGCTTTTATGGGATAAAATATGCAAAGTCGACGAGGATCATTCGTCACGATTTTCATCTGTAAAATATTTTGGATCATGAATAAAATAGTTTATGAATCGTATTTTTAAATAATTTGCAAATTTTGGAATTTTTTGTAACAGTATGATCTGGTGTATATATTGAGGTAGAATTGTAGTTAGGTATATTAATATATAAGTACATAGTTAATAATCAAAATATAATATTATGGAAATCGCTGTTTCACCAAAAATGTTTTAAAGCCATAATTATTTGAAATATAATTATTTTTGTGTTGCAGATGGTGGTGGCAGCGCAGGAAGTTGGAGGTGATCCTGGAAGGAGACTTGGAACCGGAGACCATCGTTGGGTTCATGTTGCAGAGCGGAGAGAAATGGAAAGCAGTGAAAGCTTTTGCCGGCAAAGTGCTTTCTACAAAAGAAGAGGAGGAAAGAATGGCACAACGGGCGGCGGAT
>JAIPRL010002801.1:0-54263 GCA_025469235.1 Pemphigus obesinymphae | reverse complement strand
AGTAATGGACATCTTAGACTTAGTAACTTGGTTAAATAAAACAAGTGCATTTACAACTGCTATATTCAATAAAGTATCCAATACAACCTTTTTGTACCATTTAACACTACGGCGTAATGGGTTGGAATAAGAACTCATCTGATTTGATAAATCAATTGGTGATTTTCCTAAGTTATAATCTACTACAACTTTGGGTTTCTCTATAGATTTACCATGCATAAGAATTGATGTCATTTCACTATCATGGTTTGTCGACAACATGCACAGATCACGTTTATCCCTCCATTTCAGAATTAATACATTAGAAGAGCTCCGCATTGATGTAACTTCACCCCTTTTTAATTTTTTTTTTTGTAACATTTTTAGAATTCGATTTCCTATTTGCCCTCAAGGTCCCCACCAAATGTGTTTGCCTAGCATTTAGTGACTCAGCTAGTTCAATACTGGTATACCAGTTATCAACATAAATAGTTCTCCCACAATCTAAGTATGGTTCAGATAACTCCAGGACTATTTTAGAGCCTACACTAAGTTCCGGGACAGCCTCTTTACCAGCATACACTTTGATAGCTAGTGTAAAGCATGGAGAAATGCAAAGTTTGAAAAGTTTAATACCAAATCTACTTTTTTTGTTTTTTATGTATTGTTTGAAAGACAATCTACCCATGAATTTAATCAAAGACTCATCAATACAAAAACTATCATATGGCTGCATACAATTATTTGAGTTGGTCATAACATCATCTATTACACTTCCTAATTTGAATAAACGGTTGTTTTGATCTGCCTGAATGTTATCTGCAAAATATTTTAAAATTAATAGAAAGAGAACCGAATAATGCAAAACATGTTTTGACATCGGTTATGAACAAATTCATTATAATTATATATTAAATAATATTAATATTCAATAATTATTAATCTCTTAGAATTATAAATTATAATTTCACACTTAAATAATATTTTACTGAAGACCATATTTATAAATCCATACTAAATTGCAATAATGAAAATAATGTGTAATATATATTTTTTTATTTAATTGAAGATAAACAGTGAACAATATGTGTTTGACGAGTTCTAATGATTTTAAATTCTGAGCTAATAGTTATATATTGGAATCTGATGGAGACGTACTAAAGTAATGTAAAGACATTACTTTTAAATGTGCGATTGGAAAATCAAAAGTATATTTGCATTTAGTCCTTTACTTTCGTTTTTCGCTTTCAAAATTCTTATAAATAGTAATAAACAATTTCAAAATAAATTATTTAAATAGAATTCTGAATATATTATTCGAGATGCCATCCAAGTCTACAAAACTTACGTAAAATTGGGAAACACACGATTTCGTTATGGATTATGAGTATTCATACCAGTAATTTAAAATATAGATATGTAGCTAGTTATATTGGAAATAAAAAGAAACTAATATTAATTAATAATTTATGAGACAATGGAAAAACTTTTAAATTATTAATTGAACGTTAGAGGAATTTTCAACTTTTAAGAGTGGCAACAGAATACACATTTTTAAAGTGGATAGAAATATTCCCTCATCAAGTGATTTTTGAAATATTTTTATGTATAATATATATATAAAATCCGTAAAGAAATTCGCATGTTGGGTAGGATAATGACGACGGATATTATATATTGAGTTTAAAAGCAATGATAAATCATTTCTTTCTGAAAAAATATATTCTGAGCAAAGCTTTGGTGCATATACTTGACAATTACTGTAGACTATTCTAATAATATATAATAATATGATAATATTATATAATGTAATGAACAAAAAAAGTTAAAAAAATAATTCTAAGTTAAAAGGATTGGAACCGAGGCCCTCGCGCATGAATACCCGTTGGCTCCCAATAGACTACATACAATTTGATAGCAGTTAAAAAAAATAAACGTTTTTAGGAATATAGTAAAATCACTAAATTTAAATTTGATATAACTTAAAACCAAGTCCGACCGTCAAATTCTAACTCACCATAATTTTTTTGATCAAAAAATAAGTAGGTATTAAAAAAAAAAATTGAAAAATTGAATTCTCTTGTAAAGTAGAAAAGTTATACTACCTGTTATAAATGAAATGTCTCAAAATTGAAAGTTGCTATAATAAGTAGCCCAAAAATGGTTAAAAATTTTAAAAAATTATTTTGCCTTTATAATGTACTTACGTACGTTTTTAGTGAAAATTTTAAAATTATAGATATATTATTTCCCAAAATTTAGAACACTTATTTCATACTAAAATAATATATAATATATTTTTAAAAAAATTAAATGGCTATAAATATTGTACATACCGATTTAAAAATTTGTTCATGTGTGTAGCTAGAATTACGTAATTTTAATACTGTATTAAATTTTCAGGTCTTAAAACCTAAAATTATGACTATTATAAATAAAATGTTTCAAAGTTGAAAATTCCTATAAATAGCCCAAAATTGAGGGAAACATTTTTATTCCCTTCATAATGCTTTAAAATACATATTTGGTAAAATTTTCTATTTATAGATCCATTATTTCCTCGAAATTCGAATAAATTGCGACGTTTGAAATAATGAAACGTTATTATACTTCCCCTAAAATGTATCTTCTCCCAGCTAATTATTTTCTGTTATAATTTTTCAGTACTAAACTAAGCATTCTTTCACGACCTAAATTATTTTTTGGTTAAATTTTTGAATTTATTATTATCATTACAATTTTGCTATCTAGATATCATTATTTGTGAAATCTAATAATATTTTAATTAGGTATATTCAAATAAATTAAAAATATTGACTAGAATGATATTAAAAAACTTGAAAAGAGGCTAACCTCAATCCACATATTGCCTTCTTATATACGTTCTTGGTAAACGCTAGAGGTATATCAAATTATTTATACATGTTTATATTATAATTTCAACGATGAATTGAAAACTTACGGTATAATGCGAACTTATAACAATGGCAGATATTTTTCCATTTATTGTAAAGGTGGCGATTCCTATAATATATTTGATATTTGTATACAACAATATTACAACCCGGAAAATTATTAACTTTTTGGGTTTTTTTTTTCTTTTAAACTACTAAATTCTCGATATTCTGGTAATATTATAACTGTCACACTTTCCAGTTTACCCAGCTAAGTAGGTATATTGACTTTTAAAGTTTAAATTCTAAAACGTTTAAAGATATTCATGATATTCGTTTTAGATTTTATAATGTAACATTCGAGATTCCAACTATAATTATATTTATGGTATTTTATATGGTTATTTTTGTAGTTATTTTAGTAAATATTGAAAGGATCAATAAAACAATATTAAAGATGTTCCGTCTTTTAAAAATAAAAAAATGTTAAGGAACTAAAAGTTTCCGAACGGAATGTTTAAACAAAATTCTTTCCGAAATTATACGAAAAAATGAATAACCTTTATTTTTGTTATAATCACGTTTGCTGTTTTCGGACGAATAATTATCATACAAGATATATTTTTGAAACCTTATCGAAAATCCACATATATCGTGCAAAAAAAAAAAAAAAGATTATACATCTCACCGGTGATTGCACCGAGCTCACGGGAATAATGACTCCCATAATGACCATGGGACATATCCCATTTCCTATATACGTTGTTGTCCACAAAATTGCCATTTATACTGCACAAACGCCCTGGGATCGACTACAGCATTATTCATTTTGACGTTTTACTTGTGCTCGTGCTGTTCATAGTGTATAGTTTCCTAGCTCTGACGGGGCACTAAACATACGTGCCCTAAACATTTCTTGACAACGCCTACGATGGACGGCATTGCAAAATATTCACACTCGACGTCATTATGTATGATTAAAATATTATGTTGTCATGTTCTCGATGTGTTTATATTAAATTACATAACACACGTGAGTACATTAAAATTTCCGCCGTAATATGCACATAATGATATTGTAATAATAGGTTTTGGCAGTGTAACGTAAAATAAATCGCTCTTTTTCAGCGACGTGTGACCGGCGTGCGAAATCGAACCGTAAAAAAATCGTTCTAAACATAATATCACGCAAACGGTTTTGGGTTCATTACCTATTTTGGGTACATTTCCGAAATTTTTAAATCGGTTTTTGATCGGTTTACAGTGTTTTATTGGTGTCGGAGCTTCGCGGAACATTCGGCGGTTTCGACGTATCTAAAATAATTTCCGTCGACCCGGAGGTTATTATTTGACATTTAAACGCTCGAATATATTATAATGTCAATGTCGAATCGAACGGTCATTAATTTCGAACGGTGTAATAACATTTATTGTTTATCGAAAATCATCACCGCTTGTTTGTTCCATCGTGTATAAATGCTTTACAACGTCGTACGCAAACGACCACTGCGTAATATTATTATCGCGTGACCGTTCATACGTAAGAGGACGCTATACATCCGAATTTTAACGGAGTTTTAAATAGGCAATTTTTATGAAATTTTAAGAAATATCAAAACCCAACGATTTAAATTTAAAAATAGTCATGTGTGTCAGTGCCATTTTTTTTTTAAAGTCGTGTCGTCACGATATTTGTTTAAAATCACGTTTACGCTCTATAACTACAATACTTTTCTATATATAATCGCAGAGTCAAAATGTATACAAAATATGAAAGATGAAAATGTTTAATATGCCGTGGTGTGGAGTTTTTTTTTGAAAAGTTAAAATCCGTGATTGAAAATCGTGAAATTTTATAATTTTAAAATTTAAAAAAAAAAAAAACATAAAAAGAAACGTTAACTAACAATTACTAAGATGACAGTTGTAGTTATAGAGCATGTACCTACGTATTTTAATACCGCTAAAATGGGCGTATAGCATAAATATCAAAAATAAAAGTAGCTTATTTCCTTGGTAGGAAAAGATAATTTCGCGTTGACAATGTCGATAAGGAGAGATTGCAAGATTCATATATTTTTCGTAAAAGGAAGCCAAATTGTGCCGCCGTTTTTTCGGCGAATCGTTATTTTCCAAAATCCCCTATTGTCTCTCCGAAAAGGCACATAAGTGTATATACAATGGCAGTGGTGGAAAGACGACGATTTAATATTAATACGCGAAACTAGTGAAAAATCTGTTAAAAACGGTTTTCCTTGCCCGCCTCAGGCATTTCTCACAAGTGTGGAATGGTAGGTGAACGCAAAGTTAGGTTAGCCGACACGTCGAAATATTATATAGGATCCCATAAACTTTTGTCATCGTTTCCACCACCCACTGCCGCCCCCGTTAAGTAATTGAAAAAGCCTGCGTGCATTGTTATTGTTATGATAATCCGCAGGAGATAGGTCACGTAAGGATTTAAAGATTCCATACTTTACGTTTTTTTCGGTTAAAATGAAAACCAGGTGGCTTACACATGTAGTGAAAGACACTTTATTTGTTGACAAGATACTCGTGAATGTGTTGAATTTAAAGCTGCAATAATTAATCATATCTGATTAAACGATGCTGAGAAACATTTGGTGTTGTTCCTAATAACATTTAAAATCGCATACAATTATTTTTCAAAATATCTGCTGGTACAATAGTTGATTTTTTCTGACTTTCAAAGTTTATTTGAAATGCTATTGACAATTTTATTCTGTGTTATAGCTAAACTATTATATTTTAGGGTTTTATTTTCATTATTTATATAATGTTTTTATGCATTACCTATATTAATGTATGACGTGTGTGACTTATTATATCTTACAATATGATTTCTAGCAATAAATTTTATTTAAAAACCCACTCAAACTGATACTTCCAAATGATTCTAACCATCTATTTTCACAAAAACTTTCTTATTTTAATTCCATATTAAATAGAATTGAACGAGTTCCTTGAAACAAATCTAACTATGAGAATTAATTTAATATAATTTGTGATATAGGAATTAAAAATTATTTTGATATAAATACGTATACAAGAAAATTCACATAAAAATATTAAAGTAAAATTACTTGCTACCTAGTGGTTAATTATGTTTTATGTAATTTTTCAACAGGTAAATTTACAAATATTTTAAATAACAATAGTGATAATGTAAAATTTGCCCTTTAAATTAATAATAATTCAATTAAATCCATAAATAATAAGTCCAAAAATTATGTATATCAATTATTAAGTGTTCCTATAAAATATGTATATGTAATAAATATTAGTAAATATTATTGAACTCTGGCTTAGCTAAAACTTTTCCGAGTAATGTAAATTTCCTAAAAAGTATACCACAATTTACGAGTATATTTTAATTATATTTTATTTGGTAAAATTATTTTTATTAGGAATAGGCTGCTACCATTTTTTTTTTACCGATATTCGATTTTCCTATACATGCTACCGATATAAAACCCATGATCGATTTTAAAATAAAACCGATACCACAAACATATAATATCTGATAAAACCAATATCATATAAGTACTAGCATATTGATTACTATTTTTCAATTATTTGTACATACATAAAAGTATTATTTTTATATGATATTTATGCTCTATGTTGGTTGTATGATGTTTTTTTAAATATATCGGTTCAAATATTGGTTACGAAAAAAACCGATACCACTGATATCGGCCGATATCAAATTTCGATTCAAGTATCGTCGCACCCCTAATTTTTATATAGCCTATCCATAATAATGTTTTCAATGGCCATCATAATGTTATTCTATATTGCGTTGTAATATTTATTTATAACATAATATTATTTACCTCCAGATCCACTCAAAAAATGATTAATATTTGAAAAAAATGTATTTTCCCTAACATCATAATTAATAATTAATAAAAAAAATTGCATTAATTATATGTATACATATATTTTAGAAATAATATGGTCTTAGGATGGCCCATTTGAAATCCGCAGACCGTTTTTGACCATTCTGTTTTGTCATGGACCATACAAGAAAGTCAAATGACGGTCTATATACTTTCTAATATCCGAGTTTGAACGGTATTTTCGACTTACCGTGAGAATATAATATACCTACATAGGCCATGATCTGTATATATATATATATGGTAGACCCGGTTCTCGACCTTATCACTTATTTCCCGGGCGCGAGACGGGTCCATGTTCCTGATAAGACGTACATTCAGTTAGAAACGAGTTCCTAATTGAGTTATAAACCGTCCAGTTCGTCACTTCTTAAAATTTTTAAATCTTTTTTAACATTTTTGTGCCTTTTTTGAAATTTGTAGGGATTGTTAAAATTGTGGAAATACAGATGTGGTGCCCACATACTTTTTTTTTTTTTTTTTTAGAGGTTAGTGATCGCCCAATAATATCCGCTCGGATAATGTAAAAGTCGCACATTGTTCAGTTTGTATTTTTGACCCCCTGACCCGGTCGAAACGCACCGAGGGCGCAGACGAACTGGCAGGGTTACGCACGGGTACGGTTTTTCGGATTGAGCAGGGCATTTCGAATAATTTAATTGTACGATCCATCAGTGGCGTCATTTGAGGGGGGCAGGATGGGGCATTTGCCCCACCCTAAGATTTATGTGGGGCCGACTAATTTTTGCGGACCCGATTGATTTTTAAAGTCTATCGGAAAATTTTAAGGGGGGACGGCAAGGGTATACCTACATTGCGAAGAATGTGAAGAACTTTTTTTTTTTTTTTACTTATTAACGTTTTTAAATATTTATTTTATTATTTGTAAAGGTGCCGGTCAAAATTTTGCCCCCGCCTAGTAAAACCTGAAATGACGCCACTGCGATCCATTCGTTTACGTTTTAATCGATAATAATCGGTAATAATAGTCGTCGGGTTAATTCAGTTATCGTTTAATTATTAATATATATGATGTTTTGTAATTATTTCGAATTATTATCGCGTCTTTGTGTGGTCCTTTTAATTTCGCGCCACACACAGACGCTTTTGCAGGGATCGTCGGCGCCACTGCCGGAATACAAAACGTCGGCCCTGAAAAAATCCCGATGGGTGTTATCGCACTACGGCGTATTCAAAACGTGCTGGGACTGGCTGATACTGATTGCCACGTTCTACGTGGCGATTGTGGTCCCGTACAACGCCAGTTTCGTCAACACGGACAAACCGTCCATGGTCAGCGACGTGGTCGTCGAGTCGCTTTTCATAGTCGGTAAGTGGGCGCGCTTCATTAATCATTGCAGCAACAGTATTATTGTATCGGTTCAATCCCCGCACACCATCTACCGAATGTCCCGCCCGTCCGGTTCGAAACTCGACAAATTACATTTTACGGATTTCCGATGTCGGCTCCTAAAATCGTGTATGTAACGTAATGACCAGAGCTCGGATGTTAATAATTAAACTAAAAATTTATTAAAATGTGCATTTTAGAATATAAAAATATGCAATTATAAGCCATAAAATTTATTAAATACGCTATTTGTTCAACATAAATATGCCAAAAAAAAAAAAAAAAAAAAAAAGGTAAATATTTATTTAGAATGTATTATATATAATTTAAAATATGCATTTAAGTCCATATATTAAAAATGTACAGGTATCTATATAAATTGTAAAAAAAAAAAAATGTTTTAAAACAGAAGATTTGACAAAATATAAATAAAATGTTCGGTGTTCGCCAATTGTCCCGAATGTTTTAGACTACCCGAAAAATGTAAATCGGACAAATTGTATACGCGGCGAACTGCACCAAACGGACTATATTATATTGAATGTTAACAAAAATAGCAGTCAGTCGTTACCAAATAACCAACGGCGATGGAGCTTGGACTTTGGAATACAATTATTACTATAGGTACCTACTGATAAACATTTGTTTTTCGCTGCCGCCACCGCTACCACGCCGTGTTTCACTTTACAGTTATCTGCTACTAGGTAAAACCCCCCCGCGTTCAAGATAATAATGAAATGGAACATTTTTAATATATTAATATACTAATTAAAATAGAAATAATCATTATATGCAAATATATGCTCAAAAATGTCAAATATGCAAAAATATGCAAAAGAAGTTTACAGATTTGAAATCTAGATTTCATAAATCGAATTTACGTCATATTTAGGTATAAATATGACTGCACTAAAAAAATATTGTCATAAACATCCGATCTCTAGTAATGACGCATTTCGTGTAGTACGCAGCAAGTGTGTCAAACAAATTAACAAATAATTCTACATTTCTACATTTTTGATAATGTTGACATGAAAAATGAAAAAGGTAATTCGAAGAAAAAAATCGATTACATGTGTAGTACGAAAATCAGAATATTTTAGAGGTTGCCCAATATATATACGAGTTTCTGTCCTGCCATTAGTATATTATCGTGATGTAATACTACCAGATTATTAAAAAATACACTGAGCGTATTTAGTTTTAGTCATTTTTAGAAATAAATGTATTTCTGAATTTTGAAATTACATTTGTAAATATAATTTCTAGAAAAAAAATTCATCCTACATTGTGATCAATCCTACATTATAGCCAATACACGATTGATACTACAGTCAATATCGAATATTGTCCTTTCCACTTTATACAGTTATTCGTATTGTTCGCATAATAAGGTACATTATCAAATTCACGTTAAATCGAAAAAGCCTACTAACAACATTTTAATAGTAATTTTTAAATACGTTCATTGTTTATAATACATTTCTTTGCGATTCCTAAGTGACAATATAGTATTGTTATTCTATATATATATATATATATATTTTTTTTTTGGTTGAAACTATACTTATATTATCTACTCGTGTTCAAGGATTCGATATATTCACAATAAAATTGTATCATGCAATTTAGGAAATCAATATATTTCGAAATGAAATTTAATTTATGTAATTTTATATTTGTAATTTTAAAACTGGTTACAATTTAAGTTAAAAAAAAAAAATAATAGATAGTTGAACATTGGTATGTTGTGTGTTTACATTTGAATGCAACGACGTAGAATATTGTGTTTGAAAAATGTTTCATTGTTCGTAGAACTCGGAGTGTACCTAGTATTGATAAACAAATTTGGAATGTCCACTCTAGCGAGTGTGTTGAATTCCCGGTTTCTAAATATATTTAGAAAAATAATCTAAAAATATTTAAAAACAAAATTAATAATATCCTCCTAGTGACCGAATCAACAATATTCCTTGTAACAATAATACAAACATTATAAAATTAACAATATCTATCTCCCTATAATAACTAAACCAATAAATGCGTAACTATGTACTATATTAACTACGAATAGACTTACAAATAGATGAACGAACGGACGACCTGATGACACAAGTATGTCTTAACACACGAGAAAACTATATTGAAAAAGTATCCGAGCATATTATTATGAAGGAATAGTTTCAAAATATTGGTTTTCCGAAAAGATTGTCATTTATAATTCCGTTCACAATGTCTACAATGTTCACAATGTCCATAATGTATTGAGGACGCTATATCCACACGTTTGTTGTCTCTGTCTTACATACGCATAACATAACAAAATATACGTACCGCATTCTTACTACAGTTTATTTGTAAATTGTAATTAATTTTTAAGTAAATTTACCTATTATCAAATTTGTAGAGGAGAACATAAACTATGCCGTAGAGTGGAGTTTTTTTAAATATTATTTTTAAACAAGTTGTAAGTAGTTAAATAACTCATTTTTATGAATTCATATAACTAGTTTTAAAAATAATATTTTTAAAATAACTTCACGCTACGGCATAGTTGATGTTCTCCTTTAGATATTTGATAATATGTAAATTTACTCTAATATTAATTTTAAATTAACTATAGTAAGAATGCGGTACATATATTTGCTATGTTATGTGTAAGACAGAGACAACAAACGTATGGGTTAGCGTCCTCTTAATGTAATCGTATACTTATATCAAAATATTTAGATATTTTGAAATCGCATTACTTTAGAACCATTTCATCAATTATTTAAACTTGAGGCATATTGATGTTTACGGAATCTAATCAAATATAAGCGAACCCCATGTTATTTCCACTTAAATAATTTCATCATTAATATTCGAAACACGAATTATTACAACTGATTAAAATAATATTATATAGAAGCGCATAAGAGTTATATATTATAATATATATATATATATATATATATTACAGTAAAATTCCCCCTTTAATTAAATTTAATAGTCTATATTTCAAGGATTGATATCTGTTTAATATAGATCCAAAACAAAAAAAATTGTTGATGATAATAATATAAAAGAGGTTTGGTTTTGGTTTAAACGGATGTGTGTTAAGAATAGTTTTAAAAACTGTTATTTTCACATGAGTTATGGTTGGAGTTTACGTTTTACAGATCATCGGGAGCATATACGTTTTTTAAAATTTGAAAATTTAAAAAACAATTAATTAAAAAATCTAATTATCACATAAAAATATACATTATAAAAAAATAACTATAAATATAAATGAAATTATAAATTAATATATATTATAAAAAAATAATAAAAATAAAATATGTCTAGAGTATTCAAAAAACGTATATAGGTACCAACTAGTTTCGACCGCAAGTCATCATCAGGTTATAAATAAATAATATAAAAATAATAATATGAAAATTTATAAAACATGATACATAAGAATATAATATTATAAATAATATGAAACGAATTACGAAACAAACGATGACTAGTAACATAGATATATTAAAACAGCTGTTAGAAAATTATGTATGGTATAATATTTATTAATATATATATATCTTTATCTTTAAAATCTGTTTGTATAGGTAATTAAAATATTAATACTAATAACTATTATATTTTACAACTTTTACTTTATGATAAATGAGTAATATTTCTAACGCTGAATTTACGTGTAGGTACATATATTTTTGGTTATTTAATATTATTAAATCTTTTTCTACATTGAAATGTACACTATGATTACATTTTAAGACGTACTTATCAAAATTTATAATATTTAGCAATATTTTTTAAATTCTATTTCTGAAATGTATTTTTTGTATTGAATTTTGACAATTCTACTAGTTTTTCCAATGTAGATTTTATTGCAACTTATTGGCACCAAAATTATCATAATATTAATAGAAAATATATTTTTAATTGTTTTGGATTTATTGTTCATGGTTTTAATTGAATTATTTTTAGTTTTAAAAGCGATTTTTATGTTATTAGTATTACTTATTACTTATTTAAAATATTAGCAAATTGATCTGATAAATAGTTGTGATATTTCATAGAACCATAACTAATTGCATTATTACTAGATAGCATATTATTAATACGATTATTACTTTAATTTTCTTGATCGTATTTCGTATTTACCGATATCAAATTTATTTTTAATTCCTATGTGACAAATTATGTTGAATTCATTTTCATACTTAGATTTGTTTAGGAGAAATAACAACATTTTTGGGAAAATTAGAATTATATGGGTTAGAATTATTCGACATTATCATAATATAATCTGTTTGAGTGGATTTTCTACAAACATTAAAATTAAATTTATTGCTAGAAATATTTATTGTGACCCGTAAGATTTAAGAAGTTAATTTTATTACCTATTTATGTTTCAAGTGTAAATTGATATTTTTTCATTAATATTGTTTACATTTTTAAGCATACGTAACTTCTGATTGTCTATTCTTTCTTTGTACATTCCGGCTTAAGCTGAGTAATTAGTGTGAGCTGTGTTGAAACTGTAAAATGGTTACAAATAGGCGGGACATTTACTACAGTGTCTAGTGAGTAATAATAAAGGTAGTAATATTTGTGTGCCTACATAACATTGTAATTGTCGTCTTATCGTCCGAGATGTCCGGCCACTCTTTAATAGCGTTTTCCATCTTTTTTATTTATTTACACTACACGCGTGTAACAACAAGAGCAGCAACGCGTTATCATCAAAGAGTATTTGATATGAAATGGAATATGTTTGGTGATCATATTTCAAAAATACACTCATAAACATCTATAGTTATTTCTTGTCGTTTTTTTTTAATAAAAATTTATTGTTTATATTTTATTTAAATTTTCCCAACGTTATTTACAAAATTAATATAAATTGTATACAAATAATACAATGTGTGGATTAACGACGTATTGTCTTATCACGAAAATTACTTATCAGAGTGAAATAATGATAATTTGACACCAACGAAATTAACGGTGTAATTTGTCAGCGCTCGTGTAAATAAGGGTGCCTTCACACTTCATCGTGTCGTCCACTCGTGTCGTGTTTATTTGAATTTATATATCTGTCTTGTTAATATGAAAAGAAATATTAATTATGAAATTGAGTATTATAATTATAATATAAATATAAATAAAATATATAATATTATGATAAGGACTTTTTAATAATCTGAACAATATGGACCTAACGGCATACATATACCATTGTAACCGCACGACAACAAAGTTGAATATATTTCAACTCTACGGTAACATTTGGTAACACAATCAATTGTAAATGTAACCAACGTGATCAGCCAATCGGATCGCTGGATTTTGAACACGACATCTAAAATTATGGACGACACGATGGAGTGTGAAGGTACCTTAATACACTGTACTTTCATATGTAATTTGCATTATCTACTGCACTTTTGATACCAGTTGATAATGATCATTTTCACACATTTGCACCAGTGTACACGAGTGTAAGTGTATGGAAACCCTATAATTTAAATATAATGACGGTGTAGATAAACCGAATCGTGTATAAATGATCGGCACGACAAAAATTAAATTAGTTGTGCAATGTGCGTACACCATCGCGCCACACATTACGTATTTATTTATGTATTATTTTTTTTTTTACATTCAACAAATAAACATATTTATTTTCCGCGCACCCATCGTTATTTTTACTGAATTATTACTAAATTGCTCTCCGACACCACGCGTTCACCGCCAAATTAACAGACGATTATTTGTTGTTCTGCAATGGAAAATTTGGAGTCTTTTTCACATAAAATATGTAAACAATCCTATTTATAAATATCGAATTTTGTTGGAAGCTAAATTTTTTTCTTTATTCTTGTTACGGCGTCTATATAATTTACAACTTTACTTTCATAGTATCATAAAATGTGACACTTTTGCATTCAAGTCGAAAGAGAAGTAGGTACTCAGCAGTCGAAGGATAATTTTGTTCCATTTCATCTTTTCGATAAATTTCTTAAATTCAGTAGATCACATATAACATAAGTGCCATAATGTGCACATATAGTAGGTACATATGTAATATATCTTGTGTTATAGAATGAATAATATAGTATATATATATATTTTTTTTTTTTCATAAAACATAAAATATATTTACATAATATAATCGAGAAACGTATGTAGCAATAAACGTCCTTTTAATATTTAATAGTTTTATATTGTTACACTGTGCCATTTACACTGTCGCGAGGGTTTATTTATAACAAGTACCTAACTAGTTTTTTTCTTTTTTTTAGTAAACGAGTGAAAACATTATTATACATCAAAATTAATCATCTAATTAAAAATAAAATAAAAATTGTGGACAACCATTGAAATAATAGTCCTATCACCAGAACATCCATCTTACTTAAGATTTCACTGTTCACATCAAAATGTATTTTATTTTATTTTTATCTTTCCGTACTTGAATAAAGTAGGTACCAATATATTACGATTTTATACTAATATTTTAATTGAATGTAAATGAAAAAAACAAATTTAATTTTGACCAAAATGAACTGTACCTACTATTTTCTATGGAAAATAAAAGTTGAAAATATTCGATATATATACTGTTATAATTTATTTACTTCAAATATTACTATTCAAGTATAGTGGTTATAATAAGGAGGGGCGATTTGATTTTTTAAAATTTAGTATATCGTTAACTTATAAAAATGCTGACACTGTATCTGCACATTTTTGAATTTTATGTTTTAATACCAACGTTTTTAGATTTTCCTCGAGCATATTTCTCGTTATAAACATGTTTAGGTACCCTATGTTAATTACGTCAAAAATCAAATAATACACTTTGCACGACGGATGTACTCATAAAACAATATTAAGTTTGATCGATAGACACTATAAACATGGCATGGTTATTATATTTTTGGTTTCCATAGATATCAGTTTATTGAGAAAACCCAACTGTTTACACTGTGTTGCGGGCATCCTTCCTGTACAATATTTACTTTTACCACAGAACTGGCTATTTATTTGAAATTATTCATATTAAAAATAAGTGATATTAATATTTATAATATATATTTATATATAAATGTGTGTTTTTTATTACTTATTAATTATAATATGCATTATAAATTACGGTGTGTCTAGAGACCCGACTATTATCAGTTATTATCCACAATGGTTGGGTAGGTAATAATTTTCTAATCATGATAATATACATGTGAACAGATTGCTAATTTCTATACGTGTATATTTCTGTTATATATGCATATATTTTTTTATGAATTCTTTCTTTAGAACAAGTTTTTTTTAAATTTGTTTGGGTCGGGTTGAGTATTATTGCAATAGTAAATATTGTATATTTTTATGAGTAAATATTGCATTAGTTATTAGTAGAGCCAGGATTTAAATATACATTTTTTTTTTTTATTACTTACAAAAAATTAATTAAAAAAATATTTGAATATTAAAGAAAGTTTAAACATTTTAAATTAATAAAAATATGACTAGAAGCTTTAAATAAACATTTTGTCAATGCAGGTTTTGACCGGTGAATAACATCATCATAGCTCTTGGGACTGTATTCATTCTAAGCATACTAAAATATAAACATAAGATTATGTTAAATTATACGTTATATTTTTTTATTTTCTATGTATTTTCGGATAGAATTTATAGTTTTATTAAAACAATTATCTATATATTGATATGTATGTAGATAAAAACTTTATTGGAATCATAAATAAAACCGTTAATAATTGGCATAGAAAATATTATAAAAACAAATTTCAAATTTATTTTAGATTGCATAATTTTACATTAAAAACTCGTATAATGTATAATATATATAATATAATAAATATACATTAAAAATTAATAAATTACCGAAAACTCCTAAAAAATTCTCTAAAAATGGGAAAACAGTGTAAAATGAAAAAAAAATGCAAAATAAAAGTTTAAGTTTTAAAGTCTCTGTTACATGAATTAAACATGTACTTGGAATACATTTTATAGAGAACCTCAAAAAAATGCACTTTGCATTGAAATCCGGGCCATAGTTATTAGTAATAATTTATTACCGAAGTAATAGTTTATTATTAAATGTATGTTTAGGTATTTTGTTTGTGTTGCTGTATCTGAAGAATTGGCCCAGAACATTACATACAATTTATAGATTTCATATGAACTACATAAGTCCACAAGGAAAATTTAAAATGATTTAGTTACCAATATTAATTATTATTCAGTGTATGTTAACAACATTTTATAGCTACAGGTTCATCAAAAGAAAGAACCCATAAAAAAAAATATATAACAGAAATATACATGACTGAATTAAATGTAATATTAATCGTAATATAAAGAACTAGTACTATCTGTTATCACACGTATAATATTACAGTCGGGAAAACATTATCCACCCGACTATTGTGATAATAATAATGGTCGGATCTCTAGACACACCGTATAAGTTATGTATATTATTTTATGCATAATATTATAAAATAAATATTAATAAGTAACCAAAAATATTGCAATATTAGTAGATCAATCGCAATGGACGGTCCCGGCCCAGTATAAATGGTAAACTGAAGTAGGTTAACTTTTAATTTAAGTCTTTTCGACAAATTTTGACTTAGTTATCATTCACAACAGGTTAAAATACATAGATACGTTCCGAAAAAATGTTGAATATTTAATTTAATACCTAAATATGCTTAACTATTATATTTTAAAATTTCAGAACTTAAGAAAAACACTACCTACCAATTTGTTTTGATTTTGGTTTTGAAATTACGTGTTTTCAAATCTTATATTTTTTTGAATATTATAATTTATCGGATCAATTGGATGGTGCCCGGGTAAATGGAAATAAGTACAAAAACACTACTTCCAGGAAACAAAACTGTCAACAATATCCAATAGTTAAAATTTCTATCAATATTTTTGCTTATGAACCTATAATTTTTATTGTTTTTTCATGTCTATCGATGTGGATTATTAAAATCCACAAGAATTTGCAATAAAGAAAATATTGTTAAAATTGACTTATTTTCTTTTACCTGGATACCATCCAATTTATTATTAATAATATACGGAAGTTTTTGAAAAACATGATTTTTAATAAAATTGAAAATAAGTGTTGTTTACGGGAACGTAATGTAACGTTCCATGTTGGTGGTTTTCATTTTTTTTTATAGTTTGATGACTCAAAGAATATAAGATGGAAATTGTATGAAGATAAATATGAAAGTAGCAAGAAGTTCGCGAGTGAAGCGAATAATATTTTTTCAGTTATTCGAGCCGATTAAAACTTTTGCCGCCTCCCTTTCAAAAACTGAAATGATGACACATTTTTCGTCCCACCCCCCTTGAACAACATCATGTATAATTGACACTGGCACTATTGTCTATTGTGATCAATGATCATTGGACTATAAGGGCTTTCATATTTGATTCCGAAAAATTGCCTTTTAGACCGTTCGTGAAAACTGAAAGCTATTTACTCGAAACTATTTTAGAACCTCCCCCAAGGTTTGATCATATAGTCAGACATTAAATCAGCAGGTGTTCATATTGATTCATGGTAACTTTCCCCAGGTTTCTTTATAAATCATTATAGTGCATGAAAATAGGAAGGGAAATCTATGTAACATTTGGAATTAATTATAAAACCAAATTGAATAAGCACGTTTGCAGTAGTTTTAACCGGCACAGTACCTTTGTGATACGCTTTTCAGAATTTGAAATAAGGTAACATTTTTTAATGCATATCATTTTTTTATTTTACCAATAAACGTACTTAACACCAAATAATAATCAAAAACTTGATTTGCATTTATCATAAAAAAAATAAACAAACAATAATATACGTGTAATGTGTATTATTAAAACAATTATAATTAAATTGTCAGAGTTCAGAAGTATAACTTCAAATTTTATGAAAAATAATATTTTAAAATCAAATACAGAATGAAAGAATGGTCTGATTTATATTGTATCTATAGATATAAAGATATAAAATTACGAAATAAAATATCGCTTAAAATTTAATGTTACTAGATTATATTATGTATTTTACTAAATGTATTGAAAAATATCTAAAGTATCTTTTTTGTAAATTTGGTTTCTTTTAAAATGTATGTTAGAACTCTAGAATAAACTAGTTCAATTTTACTTTATTTAAATACGTGAGATTTAGTTGGGGACGTTAGGGTGTATGTATAACATATATTATTATATATTTATATGTAAATTTTTTTCTGAATTTGACCCAAGCCATATTTTCGTTTTCGCATGAAAACATAATACTAAACATATATTGTTACCACTTTTATAGAAAATCAACATAAACTATAAATCAAAGTTCATCGTTTGGTTTTATATTCTCGATTCTCGGATAATAGTTACCTAGTATAGAAATATATTTAAACATTCCGCGAAAAAAGTACTTTATAGTAAAATATATTCAATATACGTTTAATATAATACTACTATTATATATTTGTATTTTACATATTATTATTATGTTCTATGTGTATACATCACTAGCCATATTGTATATTTTCATTTCTATAAATTTTTACATCGTTTCAATAGCGTAGGCTCTTAGTGTGAACAAATGACGTAGGGAGGCCTATCGTATACCTAGTCGTAAATATATTAAATAATAATAAAATTGTTAGATACACGCGACCTTCCTCAGCTTTCTTCCTCACATAGCCCAATGTTTTCCTTTTTCCATGGTCATTCATCCTTCCTCCAGAGTTAATAAAGTTTGTTTTCAAAAAATGTTTTATTTATACAAAATTTGAATATTGGATATTTTTCTCGAGAAATTTTTGACTTATCTAATACATAACGCGAGGCCAGAAACAATATAATAATCATATGTATCGAAAAAATACATTTACATTTATTCATATAAATGTGTCATAACAGTAAAAATATTCTTATATATTTTTAATACTTCAAAAAAATAAATACAATTTAATAGGTAGGTATACATATTATTTATTTAAAAACAGAATTACGAAAGAAAACTAAAACTGCAGAGACAAAGATGATGGATCTTGATCCATCATTTCTCCCATTCTCTGTCAGAATATTGTAGTACTTATTATTATTTTATAAAAATTCGATTTCAATCGAAATTTGTTGCTTACCCGTGGCTGATACGAAACTGCAATGCATAACGCGATACTTTTAAATTTAAAATAAATAAAATAATTTAATAAAAAAATTTTAAAATATTTTTAAACATCTTTCGATTAATTATTTGACATTTTTCTGAAAATTGAACTGAATTTGGCTATACCTACATGACCCATTGAGGTGTATCATACAAGAATATTGCACATTTATCCAAACCTCATATTTTTTTCGACATTATGAAGGTTTATTAATTTAGGAATGTAACAAAATTATTTTGTTTTTAGCAATTAATGATTGAAACAATAGATGCTTAAATATTAAATAATAGTAAATATACCGATAGTCTGCAGGCAGTAACAAAATTTACATCCATCACTAATCGTATAAGTAAATGACGAACACGAACATATTTGCATAATATATCTCGTTTCCATAACGATTAATAATAATGGTTCCAAGTATAATGCACTAAATAGAATGTATATGATATATTTTTGGTTTATTTTCATAGAACAGTACCTACTTATTTTTTGATTTTTGTTAAGTTGTAAAATTACTTATTTATATTTTATGCAATTTTATTAACTTTTTTATGAAAAACCTCCCGAGTATAATAAATTAATAACAACCAATATTATGCAATATTTTTATAAACTTGTATAAATATATTTATATAAATACTTTATTTATAGGCACATTCTTGACAATTTATTTTAAATTTTACACACAAATAAATAATTAAAGTACTTATGCCTAATATATATATTCTGTGAAAAAAATTTATTATTTTATCGATGAAATTCCTTTTTTTTTAACGCCGTCTACCGTTAATGAAGGTAAAACGCTTAAATTAAACATTTGTTTCTATTATTAATAATTGATTTAACTCTTGAAACTTTTCACCTTAAATTTTAAATTTAATAAAACCATTTTGTAATTAAATTATTATATTTGTACTTTGTAGTAAGTATTGTATAATTTATTGGTATAAATAAATAGGTGTGTATATATATTATGTATAATAATAATCTGTAGAATATCGTGTATACTATATAGTAGTTTTTGAATATAAGAAATAAATAAGCACGTGCCAAGGGTAAAATGGTAATATTATTGTGGTCGTTGCATACGATTTTACTAAAAATATTTGTTTTTACTATCTATAGGTACATACCAATACTATATACATTTTACAAGAATACAAATATTCTGTGAAATGTAAATTGATCTATACACTAGCCTTGTCCGGCCATCACTGCAAAAACATGAAAAAAATACATAGGTACGCCTTTATTCAGTATGAAATAATCTAAATAATCTAATTACTTATTTTATAATATTTGTTATAACTTCTTCTCATCGTTCTAAAACTATGAAAGGTATCGTTCAAAATGTATTGAAATTAAATTAAGGTAAAAATAAAAAATTATATACAAACATAATATGTTAAAAAAATTGTTAACACTCTATATTATATAGTATTAGATAAAAATTTTTTTTGGAAGGGTTTGATTAAATTCTGAAGTATAGCCTTTCGGTACCTTATACTACATTACTATATCTATGGTTGTGTATATTTTTAATAATCATAAACTGACACTTCAATACGATTCACAAAAAAAAAAATTGATTTTCAAATTTGTTTTAAATACAGTTATTATACTCGTACTTCTACTATTTAAATATTGGGCGCTCTAAAGATAATATTAAAATTAATTTAATAAATAATGTACTCTATATTATACACAGTCATATAGATAAGTTAAATATAACTTATTTTTTAATAAATAATTAATTTTTTAAAATAAAAATTATTTTTTATGGGTTATGTAATTCTATAGACATATATATAGGAAGGGTACAATATTTTTTTCTAGCGAAAATTTTGTTTGCAGTAAGTTCTGAAGATAAAATCCTTGAAAAATATGTTTATGCACATGAAGATTAATTGTTGAAAATTGTTTACCGAGGTTGATTTTTTTATTATAAATAAAACAAATATATCCACGTATGTTTTGGGAATACCAGCTATTATATAAACTCATTCAAAAAATGGATTAATAATAATGATAATAAGGGAAAGAAAAATATGCACGTTTATTTTATCTATCAGTTATGAATAGTATTGAGTAGAAAATATTATTTATACTTTTATTGTGGAATACACATTTTTCGAAACATTAAGTTTACGTCAAGAATGAATTAAGTCGTTTTTTAGGAGAACGCTTTAGTATAATGTACCTAAATACTGTGGCATTAAAGATAACATTTCAAGAGCAGAATAAATTGTCGAGTGAATTACGGGGTCTTATTGTAAATATATTTATTTAAAAATACTTATTTTATGATATCACCATATGTAGTGTTCCTAAATATAGAAATTTTCAGTCTTACTAAAATAAATAGAATTTATAAAATGTATAAAAATAACATTATTTAATAATGTTTACAATATACTCTTCTACAATATTTAATCGAATCAATCTGTGATTAGGATAATCCGATTAATTTTTAATACTATTAGCTGAGTATCATATTGAGTATTATATGAATCACAATAATAATACAACGATATGATATTTTACGGTGGAATGGACAAAACTAGTTTTCTTTGAACTAATATTATGTACTTTTCCCTGTGTAATATATATATGTATATATATTTGATTGTTGACTATATCCATAGCATAATATTATCATTTTATCGAGGACGATTTTGAGTGTTCAAACTTTAATTATGAGTAATAATATTTAGGGTCAGTTATGACAATATTTAATTAAAGGTACTCATATTTGATTTATCATCATCCTCGTAATGATTTTCTTCAATACACTGAAGGTCAACATTTTTGTTTGAAATAGTCTTCTATTTTAACTTATAATAATATTTCTAATTTCATAGAAAATAATCATTAATATTAGAAAATAGGACTCTTCGAACCTTTGTTTTCATTATTAATCGTGAACTGCAATTATTACTTATTATATCACTTGTTTTTTGGTTAGGTGATGTATTATTATTAAGATACTTTTAGCGTAAAATATTTTGTAAATGTACATTTTTAAGAAAAATAACATATATTTTATAAGATATTATAATGTTACCTCGATAAAATAGCCAATAAAAATATAACATAAAAAAAAAAACATTTTCACATTTAACGACACACTAAGTACTGCTTAAAATGTTCACTTTTCTTTAATGGCAAACACAAAAATATATTTTAAACTACAGGAACTTTGTTTACTTAACTGACTTATTTCTAGGTATATTATAAGTACCTAGCAGCTAATAATAATAATAATAATAATAAATTTATGATAATATTACATGGTATAAATACCAGTTTTATCACTGATGTTTTTTTGTTTTAATTTGTTTTTAATATAGTTTATTAAAATTAAATAATTTATGATTTTACCAGGTCAAATTTACGGTACTTTATATTCCGTCCAGAGCATTCAGTAGGTATAATAACCATCATATTAAAATATAGTGTCTCGAATTCTTCCTATATATGTAATATTTATTTCATATTTTACTATGAAATAAAAATAAAATAATTCACAAAATCTGTTGGTTATTATGGTAATTTGTTCATCGAGTATTATAGTATTAAAAACAGCGTGATTCGTGATGAAACTAAGGGTTCCTAAATAATACGTATACATAACTGGTTAGTAGATCGCGGTATACTCTCCACGTCAATGAATCAGCTGGTATTATAACAAACATCGTGCGTATAAGTTATTCACTGGGTATCCTCTTAATTTCAAAAATATATCGATGTATGGGTATAACACCTACGGAAGTATGTAAAATACTGACAAATAAAGATTTATTAAGTCATCTATGACTTCAAGTTTTGTCAATTAAAAACATTAGCAGTTTTTCTTATATCATTGAACATAAAAGTGATGTTAAATTTATATTGCCTAACCGCGGCAACTATTTATTCTATGTAGAAAAAATTACTGGACACACCACACATCAACTTTACTGTGCTCATCATGGAGGTAGGTATATACACTATGTCAACGGTTCCCAAACTATTTTGGTTCCCTAAAAATAAAAATAAATTCCATGCCCCCCCATTGCTAAAAGTTAAAAATAAGTCGTGATTGAAATTACTCCGTAGACAGGAAAGTTTTAATTGTTATTTTAGATTTGATAGAAAAGATAAACCATTGCGTTAGGAAAACGATTATGAGCAATATTATATACTTGTTGAGAATTCGGCATAATATTATCATTTTCGGCAGGTTTATAAACATTTTTGGTCAATTAGGTAGTTTTCCTCTACGTTTTCAGATAATTACTGAGAATAAAAAAATACCTCATTAAAGTATCAATAATCAATTAGATTATATTTCCTAAAAAAAAAAAAATCAATTTACTCGAAAATTTTTACTCAACTCTCTTCTACCTCCCAAAAATAAATACGTATCTATATAAAAACATTATATTATTATTATTTTTTTGAAATGCACATTTTTGAAAAGTGGTCAATAAGTTTTAAAATTATCATCACTATAGTAGTATAGTATATATACCTATATGGCTATATATATATATGTTCTGTAAATTAAAAGTTTCTGGATTGATTATTATCAACAGATTGAATTATCGATTAAATTTTCTTCTTCAGTATGTAATTGTGAAAAAAGAAACTCCTCGACTCCTCTGTTTAGCTCTCCATACAGTTTGGGAACCGCTGAACTCTGTAATTTAAATACCTCCATGATTGTAAGACAAGTTTGCGTAGATTAAAAACGTTTTCAATGGTATTTATCATAGATTAAACACCATCTGTTATGAAAAGTTTTAAACGTTTAAATTTTCCATATTATTTTTACCGTATATAATCATGGCTTAAATGTATATCTTTAATTCATGTACATAATATAATTGAGAAATTGAAATATTATAAGCCATAAAATTTATGTACCTATTTTCTATAATATAAAAAAGTTATTTATTTGTTGCATATTAGTAATTACAGTGTAGGTAAATACGATAAGACGATGGATAAAAAGAGGAATGGTTCAATATTATCTTTAATTTACAAAAAATCAATACCGTGCACAAGCCAAAGTAGCAATAATAAAATAAGAGTTCTTGATCTAAGTAAAATAATTTTTCAACATCGGTATTCAAATAGTTAACCCCCCTCTCCCGAATCCATCATGGCTAAAACTGAAATTATGCCTGGAAACGCGGTGAATATTCACTAATGCTCTGTAATATTGGGTTGACATTAATCAATATAAACATTTTTTACGATTACCTAAAAATATAATAACGTAAAGTATATATTTGTAGGTTATTATGAAAACAGAAAAAAATTACATTTTTTCCCTACAGTCATACTGCTGTGAGTCTCATAACAGTTCGTCTACGTTTTTGGCACTACAGAAGTGTACCATCTGGTTAAATATAATAATCTGTGGTGTAAATGTGCGCATGGCTGTTTATAGGCAAAGTCGGTCAACTGTAAAACAATTTCTTAGAATATAATATTTATTAAAATTGCATAATTTACGATTTAACTGTATTCACGGTAGTTTGTATTCCATTAACGTTTCGAAATGATATTATAAAATGTAAATAAAGTCATTAGTTTCGTACTATTTTATATTTTATAATGCTGGTATTTTATTTATTTACTTTTTCGAACTCGCGACTACATTTCGGGTAATAATTTCCTATTTTCTATCAGCAAACGTCGGTAATATATTATGTCAACCAAAATACACCATATTGTCAAATGGTATAATACTTCGTGTAATGTATATTTTATAGAATATACTGTATTATAATATAATACGTATGTGTGCCATCATTTGACCAGAACTTTACATCATAAAATACGTCATAAAACGACCTATAGGGACGAGAGAGAGAGAGAGAGAGAGAACGATAGACTGTATGTGAGATATATTATTGTTGTACATCGACAAAGTGCATCAGTCGTGAAAACATTTTCTATACAACGTGATATTTTTTTTTTTAAATAAAGTAACAATTTAGTTTCAACGATAAAAAATAAAATGTTTAACAGCAGACAATAGTTATTAGATTAGAACAATATGTGCAACGTGCATATATCTGTGTATACTCAAAATATATCATTTTGGATTATTATACTGCAGATTATATTATTTAAAATTTCGATATACCGTAGGTTAAGGTTCCTAAATGTTTATAAAAAAAAAAAAAAAAAAAAACATTACATTTATTTTTTTTTTATATATGATATTATATACTATAATAGCTCAGCAATAATCGTATATTTTCATTCATTTATCAACGTACATTGAGAACCCAAAATATATTTCGTCAAAATGCTTGCTATCACTACCGTGTTTCATTATAGAGGACCGTGTCTTACCATAATAATTATGTTCTACGGCCCACCACCGTGTTCGTCTATGGGTACTTATATATAATACGTACGATATACTCTTATTAAGCAGATTTTGGTATAGTAGGTACTCTGTGCGTTATTTGACCGGGTATTTGGTCATTGCGGAAACAACGATTAGATCGAAGCGAAACTTGAAAGGGATGTTACTGTGCCGGCGGGGGAGGTGGAGTTCGGACACGATGATGAAAACACGTTTGCCAACACAAACGAAACGCACGTTACATTTTACCCCTGTTACGGCGTGGACTTACCGCCACCGGACCACGTACGGTCCGGCCGTGTACCGAAATTGCATACTTAGTTCGCCGTGTAATAAATCACATACACGCACGCAGTCCGGACCGATCAGTGTTCTCCATCATCCCCGTGATGAATGTCTCCAAACACAATTAATATAATTACACATAACATTATATCGTGTATTATAATTATATATATGTACGGAGAAGTAATTATAACGTTCGGAATTTGAGTAAGAACAAATCGATCTCAATCGAGTTCTTATTCTTTTTTTTTTTTTTTCAAAGTAGAGGGAATGGATCATTTTTCATGATCGATTTCACTTCGATTTTACTTCGATTGCGGGGAACTTCTCGATTTTACAACGGAATTCATATTATTTGTATTTTACAGGAAATAATAACATTTTAGTCTGAACAAATCCAGTAAAAGTTTTCGGATAAGAACTGTTTCCAGCGGTTGGTATATAAAAGAATCGGTTGTCTGATTGTATCAGTAGTTTATGTATCGGTAAATAACAGAAAATCACGGTAAAATATATACAAATCGGAAAACAATAAGAACTTCGTACGGAATATTGTCTTTGCGAATGTAATAAATTTGATTTCAAACCTAAATTAATATTAAGTACATTCTATACAATATATCCTATACTATAGATTCGAAGAGATAACAGATCAACTTTTCCCCTGTATCCGGAGATATTTTTATTTTTAATACTTACAAAACTATAAATTACTTAACTAATTGTTTATTTTTAAAATTGGCGTTTTACCAAATAATGCCGTTAGTTATATCGTTTTATAACACAATATAATATATATTGTGTATTTTTCCGTCAATATAATAATATAAAGGTCATATATTATATTATATAAGTAATTTGTTTAGGTAGGTATAAGATGAACAAAATTAATAATTCTATTCAAAAAATTGCATTCAATAATCGATTTAATAATGTTTGTACAAGTTAAGCCCTCAATTTCATCTCATGTTTTTACGACGGTACTATAGTTATGCGGATTACATATTCTTATATTCGTTTACCACAGCGAGGGCTTGCACCTTGCAGTTGTTCGTTTCCCGACGGAAATATTGCATGGACCGTAAAAACCACATTATTATCAAAGGTACGATTTTATTTTTCCTATTGGTAAATTTTCTTTAAAATTATTAATAAAGAATATGTATGAATTTATAGAATAAAATTTCGTGTTATATTGATCATTATTTAGGCACTTTCCATAGAAAATAATGTTTGTACAGTAGTATGCAATTTATATGATTTCTTGACGAAAAAAACACTACTTCAGAAAAGCCAGGCACAATTTATTTAAACTTTAAATTGCTATGTTTTCCCCATGCAAATGTAGGTTTGATTTTTTTTTAAACCCACTGCCTGCGAGTAATAAAGTATGTATTTATTCAATTTACTCGAGAGCTCAATTCGTGCAAGTATAATTAATGAATCGTATATTATAAAACCATTTACGGGAAAGTATGTAAATAAATCATAAATGTTTATAATATGATTTTAACAAATATGCAAATAATTATATTTATATGAAGTTTATAAGAACCGATTACTGAAATAATTGTCGTCAAACACACAAATCGAAATAACGATGGCATACTTTGATAGAACATATTAATATAATTATTACATATTTAGATATAACTTAAAAATATATTAGTAAAACAATCGATTAAATTTTAAAAAGTTTTCAGCATCAAATGATTATCATTGAATAAATGAACAATACATATCGGAGAATTTCGGTGTTCAATTTTCATAAAATTCAATGTATTTATTAAACAGTTTTAGTATTATCGAAGTTCTCGCTTAAAAATGTATTGAAATTGTAATTTTCGCATTCGATGGCATAACATTTAAATAAAAACAAATGTTTGGGCATTTCATATTTTGACATCTGAAACCAGATACGTGGTTATTATTGTATCTAAAACGTAACTAAAAACTAATTAACTAAATAAGCATTAATTAAAAATTACAAAACTGTCTTTTAACAGTGATTTTCATAATTAGTTCTTGAATTTAATATACATTATGAAGTAAGGAACATTAAAGTTTTCTCATTCATTCGTCATTTCAATTTTTGTCCAGGTATGAGCTAATGGATAGTCTAATTTTAACATTTAATTAGGCTGTTTAAAAAAGTATACATATTGTATATAACATATACAATATGTATATATTTTTATTTTATTATGTATACTTATATAATTTATATACGTATATTATATACATGTAGGTATGTAAATATTATAAAAAGGTCAATTATTAACACTTTCAGTTAGTGGTGCACAACCTGATTCCCTCCAAATGAAGCTGCTGCTCTCTAGTAAAATCTTTAAATTTTGATTTTTTAAACGTATATACAAATTATAATATGCATGTTTGTAGATACTTTCAAAAATGTAGTACCCCCCCACACTTTACTTTACGAAATAGTGGTATCAACTTTTGATTTTTAAATAGTAATCTGCACAATTTATTTTTTTAATATTCTTGTAAAGGTTCAAAAATTAATGATAATTACGCTCGAAATATCAAGTTCGAACCTGCCATTTTTTTCAAAAACCTATTTTTGTAAAATAATAAAACATATTTATATTGATAAAAAAATGTTTAGGAGGCGATTTTTATTAGTACTACCAAACTTGCCTGTGTATTGATCATTGAAAATTTTACACAATAGAATCGACTGTATTCTGAAAAGAAAAGTCAAAATTGCATACACAATAAAATACATTAAGGTGAATTAGTTATTATACCCACGTCTAATCTGGCATCATTGAAGCTATTCAAGTATATTTAACATTATATAATAATCTCTACTGTAATATCTTATAATATATAAAATATCTAAAAATATATAACCATTTTTTCCATGAGAAACTTCTAAGACTATTTATTTAATTCCCCGGCCCATTTTTAATCGCATCCACCGTGTATTCCTTTCCTTTTACCGTTTTAAAAATATTTTCCAGTTGTTTACAAATAATTCCATTTTTCGTTCGTCCGTATTTTCTCATTTTCTTCTAGCTGGGAATATCTTATAGTTATAATTGTGATCATTTTTCTTCTTTAATATATGTTTTTTTCCCGTTCTTTTGAACTACGTTTTGTACCAAGCACCGATATACATCCAAATATTCAATTAAGTTGTGCGATTCTGTGACGAGTCCGTATTCTATTTGTACGATGCATTTTCTGACATTCGTAGATTTCCATTTGGCAACATTAATTATATAAAAACACGAGAACGTTAAGTCTGTCAGAGACGGATTCACGTAGTTTCTACTATACTTACTGCGCCATAATGTTTATATTTTATAGTAAATATATTTCAAATGCAATGGACTTGGTGATATTTTTCGAAATTTTCATTAAATATCTATTGATGTGTAGTGGCGTTGTTTGAAATCCATTACACTCGGGTGTGAACAGAGCGACGCGATGTTTGAGTTTTTATAAAGTCTGAGAATAATGAGTTCGATCAAATTTTGGATCACCTGTATTGTCAAACGATTCATCAGAAACACTGTGGAGGCAAGGACTACCTTCTAAAAAGGGAACGCAATTTTACGCCACTGGCAGAATATTTTTAAAATTTATTAATTTATAATATTATCTCCCCAAAACATTCGTTCATCGACTATTACGATAAAGTACATCAATGCAGGTATATGAAATGCACTTGAAATATGTAGTACTTAAAAACAATGCGACTAAATAGAGGTATTGCTCTTAAAAAACATTACACTTATAATGTATCACATTCAAAAGGAGTTGTTCATCCAATGTTTCTCACTCAAAAGATTTTGTAACCGGTATGTGTTGAACTGTAGCTAGTTAGATATAATTAGAGCTCGAGGTTTATGTTCTAAAAACATCAAAAAATGCTCTTTAATAAATACATTTATGACCTAAAAACTCAGAATTATATCCTAAAAAAATACCCAAAATTTACTGAAACAATGTTATCGTACAATAAGAAAAGAAATTGATAAAATTTGTATGTAATCGGCTAACGGCAGGTGTGACATTAGGATAAATTTAAGAATGATTTTATTTAATTTAATAATTGTTTAAAAAATTTTCAAAATTTGTGGATACTATAAAAAAATAGGTACCTTATATGAAATTGATAAATAATTATATGTAATTATTCTCATGTATACTTTTTTATATTTTTCCACATTTTAAGCTATTTTTAGAATCTAATCAATGATAGAAGAACAATAATTTTTATATTAATTTACCAAGAACTAGGTATATCTTTAATCTGTAATTGTACATGTGATAATAATATTATAAAATTTTTTTAATATATACCTAATGTTCGTTGATATATGTTTTAGCGTCATTATGTTTGTTGTACATAAAATATATATATATTTTGATTCTCATATTTACTATATCTTTATTACTATGAAATATTTAGTTACTATCAAACAAAAGTTATTTAATTGCAATAAGTAATAGACAAAATGAAATACATTATTTTATAATAAATTAGTACTAGTTGTTGTATTTTATTTTTATGAAAATTTTTATGTACATTGAATTTGACTGAAATATAACATTTTCAGATATTACAAAACAAAAAATGTAATTTTTTCTTCATCTTTAAACTTTTTGGTTTTAGTAATAAAAATCTTTATTTTTGAATTTACAAATCATTTTTATTTTTACTTTATACCGTATACATATAACATTGAAACATTTAATAATATAATAATATAAATGGGATATAATTTATAGTAATATGTGCATGGGCTTATATCATTTGCCTTTACTTCTCTAAGAAATAAATTATTTTAAATTTAGTAAGATATTTTTATTTTATCGGTTTTATTTTATTATAAATAATTAAATAGCTATATCCTTGGACTATATATACCAACCAGTGTATTTTTATTTTTATTGTTTATTTATTTCTTATAGGTTAGGTTAGGTTTTCATAAGTTTTATATTTTGTCGAAAAACGTGTTTAAAGTTAAATCGAAATTCAGAAAACAACATAATGTAATATATTATATAGGTATATGTGTATTATTTGTAAAATTCTTTGTCATTCGATCATTGTCAAAATAACAAAATTATTTCTCTTCAAACAAAATAAGACTTACGTTATATCGGTAAAAGTAGTTTTGTCAACCTCTATAAGTGGTAAACAGAATATTGTCGAGAGATTTTTTTTTATTTTATTTTTTTTATAGTTAGTTTAAACTCATCAAATATTTTGTGTATATACCTGTATATACAGTAGTGTATTAGGGCGTATATATGTGTGTATACGAAACATACTCTGTTGCTTTTATATATTGCGTATATCTACAAAAAAAAAAAAATTTCGTGATAAGGAATATGGCCGTTACATTGCGTGTATAATCTCTTTTCTGTGTTCATTTTTGAGAGTTTCAATATTAATTATTACGATTTACGTAAACATTTTTTATTTCTTTTTCAACAATATTTATATTACGTATATTATTATCATATTATTCGTATATCATATAATTTGTTATAAAATGTAATCAAATAAACGCTAAATATACAAAAAAACCATTAGAGGTATATATATATATATATATATATATATATACAATAATTAATATTATTATTATTATGACTCATATTCATATAGTGTACACCTAAATTATACAATATACATGCATATAAATCATACTTGAAAATTATATAAAAATTACTGAAAAATGGTTTTTATAAAATTTATTTAAAATTATAATTTATAACTTTCCAATTTATAACCATTTTCGATATGTTTCCTTTAGCTAAGATAACTACTGGAAAAAATTTTAAATTACCTGTTTAAAACTGGTACCTAATCAAAACCGGTTTAATCCGTTACTCGCAAAATATTAAAACCGCGTTAACCCCCGAAAACCCGTAACCCAGAAAAAATTAAAACAGTTTTTTTAACCCTGTAACTGGAACTTGAAAGTAATTGAATCCGTTTTTTGAACACGTACCCCTAATGCGGACAAAATTAAAACCATGTTGCACTGGAAACCGAAAACGGAAAATGTTTTCAAATGCATAACCCGACATTTTTTTAAAACTTGGATAACGTGGATCGATAAGTCGGTGAAAATGATAAAATATTGAAATAGAAATAAAATAATAATAATAATTCGTGTGCTATATATTTGAAACAGTCCACTTTTTCCACTGTAAATGTTGAAGCGTAAATTTATATTTTTTGATAGGCTTTAAATTATTACATGAAATAAATTATTAATTGATAATAATAATTTTATCATATTTTGTTTTTCTAGAAAAATTACAAAGTTAAAATTCAAAGAGTTAGGGCGTTCAATTGATGATCTATGAAACAGATATTCTTTGATATCAATTTATGATGAAAAATATTAATTGGAATCCCTAAAAAAGCTTAGAACCTGAAACTTAAAAATGAATCCCACAAATTGAAATCGTTTTTAAACCAGAAACCGATTAACTGGATAAAAATTTAACTCGTATAAATTCTAAAATCCGTAATCCGAAAAATATTTAACATGTTTTATACGCGAAATCCGACAAAAATATTAATTAATTTTCTACTCCGTGCCCAGAACCCGGGAAAAATTGAAACCGTTTTTAACCATGTACCAGGAACTCGAAAAAATAAAAACCGGGTTTAAACCCGTAACTTGAAACATTTTAACTAGTTCTGACTCCCTGGTTTAAATTATTAACTAGCATAAAAATGAATTCAAATAACCTCTTTGCCCTAAAACGTTTACTCGATTCTTTCTATCCAAAAGATGCTTACAGAAAAATAATAACATAATATTGTAAAATTAATAACTTTGACGTTCGAATTAGAATGTAAAAACGTTAGAAAAAAATTTGAAAGTTGAAAGTTGTAAGTTTGAAGCCTTGGCTGAATGATGTTTGAACGAAATGAGAAAACATTTTTTGTGACCTACATTATTTTTACAATGACATATACCCACGATTTTTTTTATTAATACACCACTGTCTATATTATATTATAATATATAATATAAAATAATATAAATAATATAAAATATGTCAATCTATATATTATATAGATTGACATATTTTAAATGTAATGTTACCAAAATATTTTTGTTTTGTTGCTATTTCAAAATTTTGACATAAAAAGAAAATTATATTTTAATTCAGTAAAATGTAAAAATCAAAATTAAATTCAAAAATATAATAAAGTGTGAATACCTCTTCATTTTTCATATATTCTCTCTAGCTTATTCTCTCCAACACCATGTTTCAAATGCCAATAATATTTTTTCTTCTGCTTTAGCAATCGTCCAAGTTTCACTATCATATAGCATCACACTCCACACGTCCGTTTTAATCAATTTCTTTCGGATGTTAATATCTATGTTTCTGGAGGTGAATAAGTTCTTTTTCTTATTGAATGCACATTTTGCCTGATTTATTCTACTTACTATTTCTTTTTTACTAGTACCACCGCCGTTATTAAACTTCCTAGATATTTATATTCCTGTACTTGTTGCAATGATTCGTTATCAATTGTGATGTTAGTTGTTCTTATTCGTTCTTCTTCACGTCTACTACATATGAGGATCTTGGTTTTCTTGATATTTATTTTCATTTTTAACTTATCTCTCATGGTGTCATTCATTATATTTAGTATGTTTTGAAGATCATTTTCATTTTATGTTAATATAGCTATATCATCTGCGAATCTAAGCATGTCTATATTCTCTCCGTGTATGTTTATTCCAACTGCACCCCTCTATCTAATCTTATTAATGGCATCTTGTACATACAAATTAAATAGGTATGGTGATAGTGAGCATCCTTGACGGACTCCTTTCATTATTTTGGCCTCTTCTTCACTTACTCACTTACGTTTGATTACTCCTATCTCATTCTTATACAAACTATGAATTATACTTCTATCTCTATAATTTATTCCAGTCTTTTTTAAGGTGTCAAACATTATGTCCCAATTCACATTGTCAAAAGCTTTTTCGAGATCTAAAAATGATATGAAAGTAGGTTTTCCTTGACTATTCGTCTTGTCTATTACTTGTCTTAATGATAGAGTGGCTTCTCGAGTTCCCATACCTCTTCTAAAGCCAAATTGATCGTCTGTTAAGATGCCATCGATTTTTGTTTCTATTCTTCTCATGATGATACGGGTGATATTAAGCTTATAGTTATATATTGATCACATGTTTGAGCTCTGGCTTTTTTCGGAATCGGAATTATGAGACATTTTGTAAAGTCACTTGGTATTTGGCCAGTTTTGTACATGCTCGATATGATTTTGAAATGTTTATCTTTTGCTTTTTCCCCATAGTTCTTTAATAGCTCTGCTGGTATCTCATCTATCCCTGGAGCCTTTTTGTTTTTAATTCTTCCATTGCTTTATCGAATTCTCCTCTCAATATAGCTTCTCCTAGTTTGTCTTCTATTTGGTCTTCATTATTTATGTTGTTTTAATTTATTGGTTCGTCTTCGTAAAGCTTCTGTAAATATTCTTTCCATCTACTTACTATTTCCTTTTCCTCATATAGAAGTTGTCCCTTTTCATCTTTTATTACTGAAGCTTTCTTTTTCCTTTCCCCAAAGAACTTTTTGACCATCCCATACGCTTTATCTAAATTATCTACTATCAGTTCTCTGTTGATTTCTTCATATATCTTATTCAGGTATTCTTCCTTTTCCTTTTTACTCCTTCTTATGATTTCATTTTTCAGCTTCCTTTATTCTTTTTTTCCTTCTTCGTCAATGGCGTTTTTGAATTTTCTTCTTTTATTTATCAAAATAATTACTTCTTGGCTTATCCATATGGCTTTCTTTTGCTCTCTTTTTCTTTCATTAAAATGTTGTTTCTTGTTTCTAGTATTATTTTCTTTAAGCTTACCCATTATTCTTCTATAGGGTTATTTCCGATTTCTTTGTTTTTTTCCATCAACTTGTTTGTATTATTCTCAAAATCTGCTTTTATATCTGGAATTTTAAGTTTAGATAAGTCAATTTTGTTAGCATTCTTCTGCTTTTCAAGTTTTTTAAATTTAAATTCACACCTCATCATCACTAGGATATGGTCACTTCCAGTGTCTACTCCTGGGTAGTTTTTGCTGTTCTTGACTTGATTCTTAAATCTATTTTTTACCATTATGTAGTCTATTTGTGTCTTTCTTATATCTCCTCATGCTTTCCATGTGTATTTCTGTCTTTTGTGATGTCGGAAGTGTGTATTTGTTACAATGAGATCATTTCTTGTGCAAAATTCTATCAACCTTCTGCCTCTATCATTTCTTGTATCAAGTTCAAACTGTCCCACGACGGCTTCTTCTTGTCCTTTTCCCACTGTCACATTCACATCTCCCATCACAATCACATTATCTTCAGTTTTCGTCTGGTCTATTAATTTGTTAAGGTCTTCATATATATTTTCGATCTCATCATCATCAGCATTTGTTGTTGGCATGTAAATTTGGATTATTACAGTGTTGTTTGGTTTTGTGTTTATCTTAACAAGAATGATTCTATCGCTGTGTTGTACATATCCTGTGACTCTTAGTTCCAATGATTTTTCAAGTATTATGCCAACACCTTTTTGTCCAGTGAACTCATCTTCTTATATTCCTGAGTATATTACTCTGTGTTCGTGACTCCAAAAGTCACCTGTTCCTCTTCATCTCATTTCAGATATTCCCAAAATATCCATTTTCATTCTTCTTATTTCTATTTTCAGGTTTTAAATTTTTCCGGCTTGTAATAGGCTGTTAACATTCCAGGTACCTATTCTTTTTGAATTCTTCTCTTTGTTTTTATTACAATATTAGAGGGGTAAAATCCTTAAAGCCCTCTATATATTTACGACCGAGTATAATATATATTATTTGACTCAAGATTTTAGGATTTAGGAAAATGACAGTAGTTCCATTATTTGTTTATTATACATACAGATATTTTATTGTGAATTTGTTAATCACTCACATTGCGTGGTAAATTCAAGCCAATGAGCGCATAATATATACTTCAGACGAGTAGAATCCACAAGAGATTATTTACAAAAAACAACAATTTCTTTATCTAAAATATATAAAGCGCTTTGTGAGTATGTATGTAATATGAGAATTAAACAATTTGACATATTTGATCCACAGGTGGATATTATACAAATTGACCAATTTTTATACAATGATTTCTTTGTAAATTCGATTTAGTGTTTAAAGTCTAGAGTCCGAAGTGAATAGTATTGTTATTATTATCATTAATTATATTTTGTTATATTATCCGACTAACAATCTTAAAAAAGATTACACAATGTAATATCGTAATTTCAAAATTAAAAATTTCTAAGTTACTATAATTTTCAATAATCCACATTTTTATATCAAATTTATTATTACATTTTTATCGGCAATAATGTAATATTTTGAAAGTGGAACTATTTCATATTATTATTAAATGAGTTATAAAGAATTAAAAGATTCTAAATCATTATATCAATATAATAATTTTAAAATATAGCATTAGAAATGTTTTGGTTTTGATTCATTATATTGTTATATATTATAACTTATAGTGAAATACTTAAAATGTAAATTGTCACATTGATAAATACTGAACTTAAAACAAGGGCACCTGCTGGTGGGGGGCTGGATAGGGTCATTCCCCCTCCGCTATTTTAGCTAATGTTTGTATATAGGGTGTACTTTAATAAATATTTCAAAAAGTATTTTTTTTTAATAAAAATCATTATTTATATAACTACTAAATAATAATAGTTTGATATGTTCAAGATTATATGATCTATTTTCACGATTTGTCAGCCTCCGCAAAATTATTATTCTTGAAAAATGCTATTTCAAAATATTGTGAACATGTTATAAAAGTAGTGGTATTTGATAAGACAGGTTTACATATTATACACAATGATCTATATTGTGTATATTATAAGAGCTGCATATATAAGAAACATATATTAATTGTATATAAAAGTAATAATTATATCACATTTATTAAAAAAATTTCCATTTTTAGCTGATATAGAATTCAAAATTACTAAACCAGTAAATTATATTCGTGTGTAATTGTATATATATATATATATATATATATAGATTAGGCGGTGCAATTTGGGAGGCTAATAAACTGTATATAATGTTATTCACATTGAATCAACAGGGTTATATATAAAGTCAAATCTGCTCGCAATAAAAGCTTCAAAAGCTAATTTAACTCGAAAACATTATTTATTTTGGATGAATTTACATTATATATAGTTTATTTTAATCATATATACTTATATAACCAGATAAACTAAGTCTTCAGAATATCGTATTCGTCGACAATTTGATTAGCCTTAACATAGACTAGCTTTGAAAAGTACATCTTTATATAATGTGGATACCGTCTAACGGGTCCTACGGACAGGACCTTTTTATATAATCAATGGTGGTCTAAGGACACCGGACGGTGTATTATTTCTCTTTTATGATGGATTTCATTACATATATAATTATGTTTTGATTTAAAGGGTTTTTGTGATTTTGTGTTATCGCATGTTTTGTATAACAGTGTCGGATGTCATCCGTGTTGAACTATGAACTTGTTGGAGATAAATATAAGTAGGTGTGTATTCTGAAGCCTACTTAGTATTCTGAAGCACGTGTCCGATGAATATTCAGATTTTCTTTAAATTAACTGGAGGAGATTAATATAATTAATACATTTGATAATACGTCATAATAATATACAAATGGCGAGATTTAATTGAATTGATGATCTTTTACTCGCTAATTTTTAAATAATTAAAAATAAAAATATTTAATGTTGATTTAGATAAATAATAATAATAATAATAATAATAATAATAATAATAGGTATAACAAAAATGTCTAACTTTATCACAGCGAACTTCATCAATTTCCCGCATATTGTACTGTTAGTATTTTTATAATGTATATGTATATAGGTAAATAATTTTAACCATTGGTTACAAATGGTTTGTTCATTTATATTATATTATTACACGTATGGAACCTTTCCATATGTACCACAGGGTGTGGTAACACATGTAAACGGCATCATATTGGATACATTGACATTTTCACAACTAATTGGGATATCATTTTTGAAATATTTAGATTGAACATTTTTAAACGAAATTTCGTTATTTTCAAACGTAGCGTGTAAAATATTCTTGGGTGTTTGGGCCATATCCCATAAAACATTTGGGAAGTATTATAACTCCTGCAGTTATTAAAGTTAAATATTCCAAAAATTCTGTATGGAATAATATTTAAGTGGATACGGCGTTTCGAGCGCATTATAATGTGTACTAGACATGGAATAAACAAGATCGTAATCGAAACAACGTTCGTAGGTATACCTAATCGACATAGTCGGTTGTTGTAAATGTTGAATTTTGTTCAAAATCCTGTTACAAATTTTCAGAAGAAATTCATAATTATTATAAATTCTTTCTCTCTCTTTCTATATACATATACAGAATTAATCAATTTCTTGTCTGATTTGTATGTGAAGAAAAAAACTACAGATACATAAACATCATATAAAAAATAAAACAATGGACTAGTGACTACTTAAATCAACAATTTTAAATAATTAGTTAAATAATAAATGTAATTAATAATTACAAAAAAGATAGGTGGGTATATAGTAATTACACGATATGGATCGAAGACGATCAAAGGATAATAAACTAATTTTGTCAGTAACGATTTCTAATAAATTGAATACTGTAGTTTCTACCGTTAAATGAATAATTGTAATTGTTGAGTTGTTATAATCATTAATTAAAAACTATAATAAAAGAAAATAAAAGTGTATAAACGTGAACACTGTTAATTTATAGTAGCCCAGGGTAATTGATTTTATTATTTAATGTATATTATTTAAATTACCTATATAATTGTAATGTAATTAATAATGCATTTTCTGAAGGCGTTTAGCATTTTTAGTTAAAAACTAATTTAACATAAAATACAGTTTTGGGTCTGTTCTAAATCATTTTATAATAGTATTTAAACTAGATTTTACAAAACTGGGTTTTTAGGTAATGATTGATTAGATAATCAGCGCTAAGAGAATCAATATCTACAGTGTTGTTCTAAGACATTAGAATACTAAGGTTTAGTGAATTAAAAATAATTTCACAGATATAGATATTTTTAGAGCTCTTAGTAGATGAATGATAAATCAGAAGAAAAATAAATTTCAAAGAGCGTTATAATTATACCGTAACAGTTTGTTATGTCAATTGCAGTAGCAAAATGCTAATAATTAAAATAATTTTAAAAGGGAATAAATAATAAATATAAATCTAACCATCTTTAATTTTTGGTAGACAATTTATAAATAACGAAAATCCAATACATTTTTTGGTTAAATATTGTCAAAATATACCAGAGAATATTGAAATAATTCGAAGACAAGTTTAAAAAAAATCTGTAGATAAAATATGTTTAATGAATATTATTTGTATAGCTGAATTTAAAATTAAATGGCTACTTGTAAGTGTAAATAAATATAATGTAAATTAATTTTTTTCCATATAATTTATGTATTTACGTCGAAGTAGAATTATTGGATTTATAGTCTATAGGTACATTCATTAACATTTATCACGTACATTATCACATTTATACATTGCATATTTTATCGTACATATTTCTGTTATTATATTAAATCGATCGGCTGTTAAACCTCCATAATTTATTACTCTGATTATGTATATCATATTACACCAAATAGTATTTGGGTGTAGATTTATAGTAAACGGCAGCCATCGTAATGTGTGATAACAAATCTACCAATCAACGCGCATTATTTGGTTGACCAATCTTTTACTTTGTAAGCTCTCCAGTACCTATTTACACGTCACGAGTATATATACACACATGAAAATTATTTACGTCTGTGTTATAACGACATTATTTATTATGAATTTAGGATTTCGGCCGATAATAGTCGAACATAAATCTTCCCTCGTCCGCCGTATAGTTAAACATAACCATTCCACGGGGGTCCGCGCGGATTTCCATCACAGAAAATAGATGACACGTTGACATTATTTACGTACAATTCTACGAATCATTCGAACCACTTGTGGATATCAGGATCACATTACAAATGGAAAATGCACAATGCGCTCTCGAGATGAAATAATAAAAAATGTGGGATAAAAAAAATTTCACGGGCAAACCCGATACATTGTACCTATAGGTATATGGAGTTATTATTCGAATTGTATTTACCAGGTGATACGAACGTGTAACGTGTATTAAGGTAGTGGTTGTTATGTGTTAAAAATATATATATATATAAATTATATACCTGTAGCACGTTAAATGTTCATTTACACGTGTCCGGGCAGGATTTTTGATTTCCGGGTGGATATTCACATACGCATATTCCCGGTCGGGTCGGGGCTAAGATCCTACTTAGCTGGCACTAAAATTTTGAAATTTCCCCATAGTTTTCATGGAACTTCCTACAGTTATTTTACAACTGTAGTCTAGGTTGTAGGTGCTGTGTATATCAGACAACAATATGAATTATAACCGTATTTTTAACGGTTTCGTACCAATTTAATTGCACGGCTATTTTATTATGTTTATTTTTAGCATTTATGCGGGTAGAGTTTTCTCGAACTAGTAAATTCTCACTTGTAAATTCTATTCGTTTTAAGTACCATTCTGAAGACCAACGCCGTCGTTTTAGCAGGTACGTATCTTGATCATAGTTTTAGGGGAGGGGGCGATAATTTTTTAGAAAAATTCTAGACCCAAAAATGTATATATACTTGTATATATATAAACTAGTACCTAAGCTATAATGCTTAATACAAATATAAAATGTACACATATTAAACTCTTGTAAATAAACAAATTCATTTTAATAAGCAATATAATTTTAGTTTTATCATTATTAAGTCTATTTTTATTTTTTTATATTTTAGCAACATTTTGTACTATTTTTGTATAATAATAGTAATATTTTACTATTTTTTTCTGATACACCAGATAACTTTTTTCTGAACTAATAAATTTATTGAGTTTTTCCCACCTGAAGGCTCTTTTGGCAGCCAATTCGTTAGCATATTATTTTGGCTAGGAATTTTCATTTATTCATAATAATAAGCTTAAATTACTACAATAGTACAATAGAGAGGGCTTACCAAAACTAAAACAGATAACAGTAAATTTGATTTTTCATTTATCGGTTAACACAATATTATTATCGTAAGTACCAATAAAATTCACCGCTAGATAATGATAAATACACGGAGGAGGACCAATTTCTATTAGTTTTATTGTATAAAATATATCACATTTTTATTAAGATATCACAGTATCACCAAAATTTGTTTAGTCAGATTACGAAATTATAATAATTAATAACGGTTCCTAATGTACCATAGTGGTGTGGTATTATTATATAATTATATAACACAATTAATTAATTATCTCATTTGGTATTGTTGTATACATATCATATGGGCTTTAGGGGGGGGGGAGATCGCTCCTATCGCCCCCCTCAAATACGTGCCTGTGTTTTAGGTCTTTTATGGATGAAGTATATAAAATAATTGCCAGACATTTTCGTTTTTGAGACATTTTTATTCATCTGCTGTCAGCGAATTCTCATTTCGAACTAATGGGTATTGCACAAAAATATTGAATTGTTTGTGTTAAAAAATATTGTACGATATAATATTTCGCAGTATAATTGAGCGTCTAGGGGCCCCTTTAAAAGTTACAACTGTTTCGGTTATCTGCTACCCGTTATCGACAGTGTTTATATACCACGACAATTCTTTACGGATTTAACTTGGTTAGCGTAGCGCACTCGGTCTTATGTAGTTGTCTAGGTTCGTAGGTAGGCAGTTCGATTCCCGTTGCCCGTGCAAAAAAGTTTTATGAAATGCTGTGGTAGATTCCCGAGTATTTAAATTTACATGGAATGTAGTGTGAAAATTAACTAAATTGGAAATTGTTTCAAAGACAATTCTTTAGCCTTAATATAACGAACAATGATAAAAGATGTCATATTTCTATGATTCGAATTCGTAGGCTCCAAATCATACCCGCTTTTCCCTAATTTTATATACTTTTTTCATTGATAATATAGTAAGTATTTTTTTGGATTTGAATGTACAAAAACTTAATTCCTTACGTTTTTAAATAGCTTTAATTTTAATTTTTTTTTTTTTTTTTTTTTTGATACCAAGTATTTTAAAATGTCGTCCTTTTTCTCCATAATATTATATTTTATCCGTTATTAAATTAATATTCTAACTCTAAAACTGTTTTAATTTTAGTGAATATTTTGTTTATTTTTACAAAGGATATGCTTTTACTGTTGAAGATCAATGGTGTAGCCTCTTTATAAGATACCTCGTATATTTTAATTTAATATTTTGTATTCGTACATGATTGTATTATTTACTTATATTATGAGAATTACTATAAGGTACTGAATACTGGTGTTGAAAAAAAAACAATTTATTTCATCACGTTTATTTAAACCCTGATTTTATATGATTATGTTTATCTAACGGATTACACAATTATTTATAAATAGTAGTTTTGTTTATAAAATAAATTCATGAATTGTAAAGTTGTTATTAAAAATTCAAAAGATTGGAATTACTACTCAATGGAAAGAGTGAGTGTAAGACTGCTAAAATATTTAAGAATTATGTGAAATACAAAGCTCCCAAATAACAATTTTCCTTATATTTGTTATTATTTGCATTAAATAACACTCATGTTCAAAAGTAGAATATTGTATATAATATATATCATATACTCGTATGTGTACATATAAAATTAATTTGCATACATATTACATATAAATATACCTAATATTATACATTTAAAACAATATATTTTTATTTATTAAATTTTAAAATCTTGTAATTTTTAAAAAAATAAAATTTACAAATTCAAATTATACTATCTTCACTTAAGATAAACGATCATTTAATGCATACAAGATGCAGTTACACTTTTGTTAAACATTATATTTATGTTTAAAAACGCCAAAGCCTTTGGAACTTTAGTCATTAAAACGTATCTTGTTTTCTAAACGTTAAAATTTGCAAAATAATTCTCTTGTACAAACCGTTCATTTTTTTATTCACAAAATCAAAACTTACGATAATAATTAATGATATTGCATCGTTAAATCTATCATTAATAATTTCCATTGTGTTGAATTGTACAAGTATAACATGAAACTTTCGTTTAGTAACTATTAATAATAGTTTCATAAAATGATATATTACATGCAAATTAATTTTCTTCCACAGGATAATATGATATTATATTATAGTAGATGCAACTCGCAGATTACCGAAAATTTAAAATACATAACATTGGTCAAACAAAAAGTTATTTTGTTTGTCATTTATTATTGTGTCAAACAGATAATATTGAAATCATAAAAAAAAAATCCTCGTCAAAAATTACTGTTATTACATTTTTTCAAATCATTTTATTCGATATAACACATATCTCTTGGGGAGGTTTTTTTTACTCAATTTACACTAGGCCATGGTAAATCTAGAAATCAGAATATAATCGAAAGAATTCTTTGATATACATCGTAACAAAACCCAAATGTCTATATATTCTATATATATAAATAAAATAGGGGAAGTTGGAACAAACCAATTTTTGTATGGTGAAGTTCTTCTCTGCTACGTTAAGTCTTTGTAGTAACAACTATATATTGGTATTGCTATTTGTCTCAAAACTATTTTTTTTTTTTTTTTATTGGATAAAATACAATTTATGACTATAGAGTCGTAAAACATTTTCAAATCATCACAGAAAACGCCTTCCTAAGATGTCTAAAAAATCATTCGATCATTTCTTATATAAAGTATCGTTTGTAGAAGCATGAGCGAAAATAGAGTAAATTCCATGTCGGAGAGGATCTAATTTCAGTGGTCGATTTCCAGTGAATCTAATATAGTAATATAGTAATATATATTTTTTTTATTCAACATCGGTCTTTTTGTGTTTACTAATTGATAGTTTATCAAAATACATACTTAACATAGTTGATAAACATGTCTTATTTTATCAAGTTTCTCATTACAAGTGAAATAAATAAAAAAAAAATTAATTTTTTAAATAATGTGTTATAGTATAGAATTAAGTGAAATTATTGGAATGATTCATACATTTTATGGTATTTTAGAAAGATTTTGAAGTGAAACACCTATAATTGTTGAAAATATTATGAAAAAATGTATTATTTTTAATGAATTTCAGTTGTAAAAAAATGTGTATAGGATAATACTATTTTACTTGAAATTGGTTTGATATTTCTTAAAAGCTCACATTTAAAAAGTGTAAAGTATATATTGGCAACATTTTATAGACTGACCTGTAAGGATATAATGCAATTTATAAAGATTTTAAATCACTGTTATGTATACTATTTTGAGTTATAAAATGTTTTTCAGCGACTAAATTTAACATAAAATATATAATAAATACTTATATGATATTATTATATAAAAGAACGACATTTAAATTGGGCGCATAAAAAATTTTAACCTTAAAACTCCATATAATCATAATATTTTGACAAAATATATGTTTGAAGTTTAGTATTTATGCTATAAGAAAATTGTTATAACACAGAATCCGATCACCATGTAAATGTTTTTTTTTTCATTGAATTTAGATACACAGACTAGAGATATTATACCTGGATTTTTAATTAAATCAAATCTATAATTAAAATTAAGTCTTAAACTTAATTCAAATGCATTTTGACAGCTGAAAACTAACTTGTTCATTATAATGTACGATTAAATAGCTAGTAAATAAAAAATTTAAATATTCCATTTTTATTTTTATACACTAGAATTTTATTTATACTAAACTTAATATAGGTATTCAATGTATTCATTAGATCTAGGGTTTCTTTTTTTTTTAAGCAATCAACGAAAACTTAGATTTGAAAATCGTAAAATAGCATAATTTAAAATAGAATATCTGTATTTGCTCTTTCCATACCAGCTAAATGACATTTGTTCATTTTTCAGAATCCACGATTTTTTTTGTTATTGTGAAATATACGAAAGACCATAATTATATTCGAAACATGATAAATTTATAAAACCGCAAAATGTTTTTTCATAACAACTTAATTTTAATATTTTTTTTTTTTTATACTCAAATCTAAGTGTTTATAAATCCATTAACGTCAAAACGATTTAATAAATACAGCATATATAGCGCATTGGTGTGAGAACTGAGGAAGGCATCACATGACACATTTTGAAAATAAAAATAAAATAAACAGCTTTTCCTAATACCTACAAGATTTCATTAGTTTGAATTTATGTAGGTATAAATGGGAATGTGTTGTCTTTGCATGTAATTTATAATCACAATAATGAAGTTACAAATATCATTTTTACTTTTATTTATTAAATAACAAAATACATTAATTAATTTTTATACATAGACAACATAATATAAAGCATAAACAAAATAATTATAAATATTAAATACATAAAACGAATCAATATTTTTTTTATTTTGATAAAAACGCAATTTAATACATTTTGGATATTCTATAGCTATAATACGAGACTTATATCGGGCAAATAGCACGTTTTGACTATCGGGAGTATAATATATACATATAGTATATAATATATATATGTATCATATGGTTTCTATGGAGCATAGTACATTTTAGAAAATACCCAATTTTCATATTTGAACACAATTTTTTATATGCACTTATTTTGGAAAAAAATGATTAATTTGAAATACTTTTCATAAAATATTATACAATATAATTTAAAAAATATTAATATTATTACTATTTTGATAACATAAATTGATATCCTGCCATTTTGACCGTTTTTATAATAAGACTTCATGTAAAAAAAATATTTTTACAAAAATATCACTTATCACGTTATGGATTGTGATACCAAATATTATTATGTAATAGACAATTTGGGAAATATTATGCCACTTAAAGTTTGTATCATGGAATTTAGCTTAAACTGTTAATTCTTAATTAATGTTTATTATTAAGTTTGTTAAACGAGAGTAATATTTCAATGAGATTTTTTTGGTCAAATATTGTCTAACACAAATGTCAAAGAGTTTTTAGTTTTTAGTTTTTTAATTTTTGTTACTCTAACTTTTATGTCGGAAAATATTTTCCAAAAACAGCTCCGAGAGAACTTCGAATATAATTTTCTTTAAAATATTGTGTCATAACTCTCAATTCAAACTTAAATATTGTATTTTTTTCCAATTTTCCTTATTCTATTCTAAATAATTTTACTTTAGATATCGTAGACACCATATAACAATGATTTGTCGGTAGTTTTTTCCATCTTGCATAATATTTTATATGCGTACAATATCGATACGATTGTTGCGCGGTCATTCAATACCGAAAATATGACATAAAAGTGACTCTAAACAAAATTTCCTCATTCCTGTGAAATGTACTTATCTGCAACCGAGGACCTATACTAATACGGAAAAAAAAAATTAATTCATCATAAATATTGATATTATAAACTCTATCTGATGAACTTTGTAAATTAAATTAACGAAAATAATGAGTTCCCCGTGTAATATTCGGTAGAGGAATTTTCCGTTTAAGCTGATATAGGTATGAGAACCATTCGGTTTATACTGTCATATTCACATTTAATGTAACAATGTATATTAAATATAAAACAAGGAGGATCAATTCGTAGCTTAAATAGTTTATAATCTGTAGTATTAAGTCCCCATTGTATAAAAACTGTATCATGGATATATGTTATTTTTTCTTTTCCGTAAATTTACAATCTTAGTTTCAATACACTAAAATCAATGCTGTATTAATGTGTTTTTCATCAGTGTCGATCGGGTTTAATATAGAACCGAGGAGCATTATTAATTTTTGTTATACCCCAGGATGGATTCAGAGGTCCTAAATCCGAAGGAAGCACTTTTTGAAAATAAGATTTAAAATATTTTAATAATTGTTCGGGGTTAATTTTTACGTTAAAAAAACTAAAAACCTTACAAAATATAGGTACTATATAATATTATGTTATAATATTTGTAATATATATTTTTTTTTAATACTCTCGCCAAATGCCAAATCCGAATTCAATATTACTGAAATAATGCAAACATTTTTTCCTGTATGTGAAAGCGAAGTTAGGCCTTTGGTACTCAAAAAAACATAAAAAAAATACAAATATGTTTTTTCTTTATTTAACTTAGTTGAAGTTTATCTACAAATTTTTAAATTTATATAAATTATAATATAGTAAATTTAATTAAAATTAAATATAGCCTACCATTGTATTTAAAAATAATTATAGCATATTATTGTAAAAATTTGAAATTAATAATTATTTGAATATAAAATTAAAATTTCATTTTCTCGAGTTCACAGGAATCTTTGATCATTTTATTTCTACGACTAACTTTCTCCTTATTAAAAACTCATTTATTAGCAGCTTCAAATATATGCAGTATTTTTTATACTGTACAAGCACGAGACATATTAGATTTTATTTTCAGATATATACTGAGGAAATAAACTTGCCTATATTAATATGTTATTCATATGATTATTGAATGTAATTTTAAAATAGTAAAAACATAAATTAGATCAAATACGATTCTCCATTTTGTTTGAACATTTAATCAAAATAAAGAAGCTATAAATTTTAAATGAAATTAGTTATCTATAAGATAAATCTAATTTTATTTAAATATTAAAATATATCATAAAAATCCACACTTTGAGGATTTTAAAATAATTTTAGACTTAATATGCAAGGTTTTATTAAAAATGTTTGACGTAAAATTTTAGCTGTTTATTTTTTCCATTTTAACAGTAAATTAATTTTTTCTCTCATTTAAAATTGTAAAATGTGTACTAGCTGATGGTCTGATGGTTGTAGTGAGAACTTCAATTATTATACATTAAAATCTTTAAATGTATTCTGTACTCGTTACTTTGTCTAAAACTACCAACATAAATTGGTGGGTGTGTACTGTATATTGTATATATTTTTTTAGGGCGGTTAATTACTTCATTCATTATATATATGTATTATGTGTAGGATGCGATTTTATAATGAAAATATACTTAAATATGCACTTAAAAATATGCTAAAAATATTCGAATCATTATTTTTTGTTTATTTAACAAACAATATATTTAAACAATTGATAAGTATGTTATAGTTCTTGTTTAAGTTACACATTTACATAAATAAATTAATAATTACATATAATACAGTGATAACAGTGTAGTGTTTATAGTAGATTTTTTTTCTTTGACAATTTAATAACTTTGTCGTTTTTTGTGTTTTAAGTACATTGTAATCGTCTCTTTACATATCTTCCATTTGGTGTACCTATGCATTCTTGGGTTGATATGTTAGTCAGCTACTTCTTCTCACTTAAAATTAATGTATCACGTAAGATTTACTTTTTATCATATTTTGTTTTGATCGATCGCTGCTAAAACTTTATCTAGGTCTAGGTGGCTAAGGTAAACTGATAATCATTATAAACTTAATGAGCTTACTTTCCACTACTCACTTTCCTACTAGATGTTTTTCTTATACTCAACATAATGAGCCAACAATTATCTAAACAAAATCATTGACCCAAAACACGGTCCCATTCAAGCAATTCTGTAAATTTAGCTTTTTTAAATCCTTTTACCATTGTAGAAATTTCGCCTTGCTTACTACAAGGTTTTGTGCTTATCTCAGGATAAAAAATTTAGCAAGCTTAAATCACGCATTAACTCGTTAATTGCTCAATTCCATTAATTGAGGTCGAAAAATGTTTCTTTACGCAGTTAGCTTTCAACTCTTAATGAAATAGTTCTCGCCCTTGAAACAAACTTATTTTCATCTTTAACCGATAGCCCTATTCATATGCCTCAGTTTCTATAAAAGCTTTCTGAACGTGATAAAGTATCTTAAAATATTATCGTTCATGGACTTGCTGAATCTTCTGCTACATTACCTTCAACTAGAATTTCTTATGACACTAAATTGTTATCTGAAAAATGCCTCCATGCATTTGACTTTGGTTCGCGTATTTTAGAGTTTGGAATAATTTTATGGCACCTTTACTTAGCTAAGAATCAATTACGTATAGTAAAAAAAACAAATTCCTTGCCCATGTGGCCCATATATTTGAAATTGAACATCCTCGTCATGATTATTCTCTTTTATGCAGTTCTTTAAAAATTTCCTTCCGGTCTTTCGACGTTTTGATGCTGATTGGCATTTAATTTCTTCGATTATCAAGGGCTCATTAGATACTCCAGATCTGCTGTTTTTCATTTATTTCCGTGTATCCACTTACTTTTTAAGAGACCAATTTCTCTGTCATGTCCCATTCTATTCTACCAATTATGGTCTTAATAATCGTTTGCACAGGATGCTACAAAACGCTAATTCAACGAATATTAATCTTTAACAACAATTTCAGATCTGTAGCCATAAAATATTGAATTAGTTATTAAGTTAAATTTTAACGTATTTGTAGTTATAATTGCTATTTCACGTATACGTAAATGTATTTTCTGACTGTATTTTTGTATTTTGTATTCTATATACTTTCCTTTATATATTTTATAAAAATTGCCTGTTTTGCCGTAAATAAATAATAATAATAATAATAATAATAATAATAATATTTTTCAATGTCAACAAGTTTTTTTATCGAGACTATTATAGGTATAAATATTTTAAAAATCGATCTAATTATTAAAGATAGACTTGTGAATCAGCTTCTCTAGACAATTTCTTCAGTACTATTCCCTAATCAACAGTGTAGAATAAAATTAACGTGCGTAATAAAACAATTATTTAAGCGTCATTGATACGAAAGTTTTAAGGAGAATATTTGAACCTTTTAAATTGCCATTTAGAAATGATAACAACGCGGTAATGGTGGTGTAGGTATTTCCCTCGTTTTATTTCATATTAGATATAGTAGCTGATTTTATAAATGACAAGAGATACGCGTACATTATTTCCTGTCTACATTTTCATACAATGATATTATTTATAGCCTATAGGCGTTTGACCCTTTTACAATAATCCATTTTCATCCCTTTCTACATTTTACCTATTATTGTCTCAATGTTATCATGCTGGGAACCTTTAGAAAGGGATGTCCATCGCCGTCGTAAATTTCATCTATCTCTTCTCTTATATATATATATTATATGATGGCGAATGGTATTTTTTGTTCTGCCCTGGCGAATCATCACCCCAGAGATATCTACAAATGTTAAACTGTTTGTCTCTGTACGAGTTTCCCCTCTAAACAGCAATCGTATCTATATTTATTATATACTTATGTAATACTTGTACACTGCAGTATGCTTATACCTAAGCCCCAGGACTTTATCTCAAAACTTTGACACATTTGTCATCCGTATTTAACTATCACGTGGAGGATATATTACCCTCAAGGACCGATACGACGATGGACAATAATGTTCAAACTAATTTATGTGTGTTTTAATTTTCAATTCGTATACGTTGGTTTACTTCTCCAATTCTGTCGCTATTTTCTATGTATTTTGATTATTTATATCTGAAGATTTTACGTCTTGAATTTGCCATGAAATAATTACGAGGTCATTCTTCTAACCTTTTATTCTCAATCATATCTTCTAGAAATATTTTTTAGGACATTAATATTGAGCATTTTTATTTTACCCGTGTAATAAATAGTAGTATACGATAACAGATAAGCCAATGAGAAGGAATAATTAAATCTGCTTCTACGGATTCAATAACAGTGAGTACCGACTCGGATCTATGGTAAAGTGGGTCGAGTATATCACATTATCACATACTATAAGTCACTTTTTTGGATAGTCAGATTTCTCATAAGTCGATGGGAAGTAGACCTAGCTTCTCGCGGTCTTAGGTGTATACCTTTATTGCATAACCTTAGTACACGCATCTTTGGTTGTAACGTTAATACAGGCTTTTTTTTTCATGCCACAATTTTCTTTTTGATATTTTCAAATTTTTATATGACTAATAGAAACATCTAGTACGGTTTTATTTAATCAGAAAATAAACCTATATTAGGAAAACAAATTATCCAGAATAACATAAAATGATAACTTTTATTACCTCAAAAGTTAAATAAGAATAAAATAAAAAAAAAATTAGAAAATCAAAAAATAATTAACAATTATCATAACAAAATAATTTTGACCGCTAAATTTTGATTTAACTATGATTATTTCATCAAATGTTACGTATTTTTTTTAAAAAAGTGCAAAAACTATGTTTACATTTTTGTACACTAGGGTTTGTACGTAGTGCCACAATGTCAGATCCGCTCACTTTCAAGTACTATAACATACGAATAAGATATCACAAATAATCAACTCAATCATCCAATGTATTGATAACACAAAAGATAGTGTGTAGTCTTGGTGGTATCACGTGGTCAGTAACAGCGTAAATTAAAACGGCACGAAAATGTAGTACGCTTAGCGTGCACATAAAGGTTAAAGCTCTATATACCATTGTATCAATTATACCTTCCTCTGAAGAATACTCAAAAAGTTACTTTAAGTTATACACCATTGTGTAAAATACACTTTGACACCATTCTGATCTGACTAATTCATAGTTGCAATTCAAAAATGTCTTACTCATTCGCCGTGCTTACTATTATTACTATTATAACTATTACTGGACAGGCACATAATATGTACCCAAAACTCTATAAGACTTTTACTGTATTCATTGGGGAAGTGGACCTCGAAATTTGTGGTTTTGCTATTACCCCACTTTTTGCTTAAGGCTCTTATTTACGTGTATTCATTGGGGGTAAAGGGAAGGACATGTCCGAGAATCATTTATAATAGATTTTATGCTAAAACCAGTAGTAACAAATATTATTAGGCTCACATTAATATGCAATAGTGATTACACATTGAAAATTGATAATATAGTTATTTTCTAAATTGCTGGAACGTTTAATTATTAGACAATGTAGCTAAATAAATAAAAATAAATATTTTATTATTTAATATACTTGTATAATACATGTATACATGTGTTATATATATATATATATATATTATATAACATTATACATTATATAACATACAATATACATATATTTTGAAAACTGTCGCGGGCACCTCGACTTTCCGAAAATAACTCGCGACCCGTATTCCCGAGTTTATATTAAAATGATTTGATCACAACACGCCCGCTGTAAAAAATAACGCGCGATCGGTAAAATTTTTACCCACATACGGGTTATATTTTCCGATTTTCTATTGCGTTTTAACGATTAATTTTTAATAAAAAGTTCATAGCCCACAAATAAAATAATTTCTTCGTCACCCGCCACGGTGTGTAGATGAACTCGGGAATGTACGATTTATAATATAATAGGAATCACTACAAGTACAGCACTTAAAATGTAATTATTATACATATTTTTGTACATGATTGACATGAATTAAAATCCTTTATTCTCTCGTGTTATCTTGTTATCGTATGGATGGTATCATGTTTTCAAAAAATACCGCGCATAGATAACCAAACAGTACTGCTAACACTAACTGGTATCGCCATAGATAATATTACCACAGATAACATGAAAAAAGATAGTGCATTCCCTATAGAACCAATGTAAAAAATTAATACGGTGTTCTAATTGGATCGCCAAAATCAGTGCGACCACAGATATTAACGCAAAACTATTGGATTTAGTTGGGTAAAATTTTTAGTTCATATCACCACAGATAACATGAAATACAACGTATTATATTGACAAACACAAATAATGTACATATTATATGTAAGTAGTTAGTAGATACAGTCTCTCAGACATGAGTTTGTTATTTAATTGAAAATTACACAGATAAAATGTTATCTTTGTTGTTATTTTGATCTGATGGTACATTGATAATATCGATATCAGTGTAACCACATATTATATGACACATTAAATAATTTTGTTCTGTTGACATAGTTACACTGCTTTTGTCGAGCTCATTATCAGCACGAGCTGGCCAGTTTTTTGTTTACCGCTGAGTGCACAATCTGTTTTCATCTTATCTGTGATATTACCTATGGATATCACGCGGTAAAATAACGCTCGTGTGTTGCCAGCCTTAATCAAGTCACTTGTCAATTTCGATTTTCATTTGGTCATCATTATGCCGGCTTTATTTACTTTGCTGGGTCGAAAGTCACTGTTATAAAAGCGACATTAAAAAACGTCCCAAATGCGCAAAAATATGGACTTTCAACGCAATAAAAAATATTATTATTATTATTATTTTACAAGTACAGGTAAAATGTATTTATTATTTTTTAAATAAATACGTCTACCCTCAGGGTATCACGAAAAAATCGACCGTAATTTGGAATGTGTCAGAGACCTTTGGACGCCAATTTAAACAGCGTCTCGTAATATCCACCGCATTTTCCTGTATACATACGGTTCAGCGAGCATTTGATTTCGAATAAACGAGTTGGTTAAACTCGGGCTGAAATATATTCAATACACACGTACCCTCCTATTTTTTCTCTTTTTACTTTGTCAAGTATCTTGACGTTGTACCCATCCAAACACGTATTACATTATTCCGTAGTGATGAACAACACCATCGTTTTTTACCACCGCTTTCATTTTTAAATTATCATAATATACGTTTTTCCGATGCTATTCCTTTTGACAACTATACGTGTATCTACATGAACCTGTACCCTACACATATATTGTACAATTTTGTTGTGCTCATATACCGTATTTGTAGTAACTATTAAGTGAGAAAATATGTAAAATATATAAAACATAAAATATGTGCAGATCCAATTTTTTTTTCTTTTTTTTTTTTTTATCATTTAAACTATTTTGAAAATATAACGGAATAACGTTTGTTTTGTGGACATTAATTTCTTACTTAAAAATATATACTGTACAAGATTTTGATATTTTTTTTTTTTTGGAAATTATTTATTTATTTATTTAATAATATAATACGGGCATGTGCCCAGTTTGAGATTGTACATTAAAATTTTATTTACATTATTACACTTATAATTTGCTTAAAATCTAACAATTTAATAACAAAAGAGAAAAAACAATAATATTTATAAAAACTATCAAATAATAGAGAAGGAGGGGTCAGAATTGGCTATAAACATAC
>JAIPRL010002800.1:0-54268 GCA_025469235.1 Pemphigus obesinymphae | reverse complement strand
ATTGAATGCAATGATTTATCATTGCTTTCAAATTCAATACATCCACCAAAAGTACCCTGCCCAGTAGCAAAGTGCATCCACCAATACTGACACCCGACGAGCGAAGTGCTTCCACAACCTACTGACCGGCTTTTTTTTATAACTTTTTATTCTACGCCAAATTGTATAATATTATATATATTTATTTATTTATACTCCAAGCATAATAAATATATAAAAGATGCTGTATAAATGGAAAAATGCTCTAAAAATATTAAAAAACACAGAATGAAAGTTACATTTTTAATTTCTCTGACGTATTTTGACTCGAATTTTGTACTTGCAGGGAAGCATTGCCCTAGACCATCCACTAAAAAATATATTTTGCATTAAAATTCACGCCTTAGTAATAATATTTACAAATAATTATCTTATCTTAATTCTATAACATTATCTAAATAATTTTGAAAATTGAGTAAAACTTTTATTTTATTAAGTAGGTACCTATTGCCCATATGATTCGGCATGCTGCGGGTTATCTATTTTTACAAAAACTTTACGAATCTAAAAAAAAACGTATTTTGATTTTCGAACTTGTGGAATTTCAATTGTTTCGTACCTAATAGGCTAAAATTTCCATGGATAACAAAATAATAGTTTTAATTTTTTCTTATTTAATTCAATTACCTAGGTACCAATAATGTTTTATATTGAAATAATAATATCAATTAAAAAAACAATATTGGTAATATAACTAATAGTTGACCTTTGAAGGATGTTTTAATATATTATTTGTATTTTGTTGTTTTATTCGCATATAATTATCAATACATACCAGTTAGATATTATATTACGAAACACATAAATAATAAGTCAATTACGAGTGTAATTGTACTCCTTAATATTTGGTGCAATAGGCAACATATCATTTACTACACTAAAACGTTCTTATCAATCTTCACCACGATTAAGGATATAAATATTTATATGTCTATGCTTCACACACGATGATAACGGCAATTTGTACAGATTGGAACCGATGTAAAAGTTGGTTTTTTAATTTAAATTTTGACTCCGTTTAATTAAGTTTATTGTTTAATTTCTAAATATTATTATAATTAATAATTATTATTTACATTAATTTATCAGCAGTAGCACTACATGCATGGTATTTTTGTCTTTAAACTGAATCATTTTGTAAAATTTTAAATTGTGTTTTTTTATAAGATTCAGTGTGTATTAATTAAATTAAACATTGTATAACCTAAGTATTTCTTCAATCGAGACTTAAATCAATCTTAGTAAAGATGCCAAAATTAGAAGTGGGATGTAAAGTCGAATTAACTGGGAAGAATGTGCAAGGCAAAGTTGCGTTTATAGGACAGACACATTTCGAGACTGGTACATGGGTTGGCATAATTTTAGATGAACCTAAAGGAAAAAATAATGGCATTGTCAAGAATCGTCAAGGAATATCTAAAACTTATTTTGAAGTAATAAATGATTTATTTTTATTTAAATTTGTATGTACTTTTACTAATAATGTCGTTAATAACTTATTCATTACACTTCAGAAATTATGACAATTTAATTTAGGTACATTGTATTTTCTGAATTATAAATTTTATTTTTTTTCATTGATTAGTGTGACGAAAATTATGGTATATTTGTAAGACAATCACATCTAACACTAATTGATGAAACAGGAGCACGTTTCGATATGTCTGCTAGTGTAGAATCGTTGGCCCCAAAATCATCTGTCAAGTCACGTCTTAGCAGGTAAAATAGGTTCTTTAATTTCCATTTATTATTGTAGGATTAAAGTTATTACCTATTTTAATTTGTATGGTTTACATACCATGTAGCTTGCGTAAAAAGATTGATACAACTACGTAAGTTTTTAAATATTTGTGAATATTTTTATTAAAATAATTTACTTTTAGTTCTAGGACTTCATTAGCTGGTTCAAGTAGATTAAGTTTAATTGCACCGAAAACTAAAGATGATACATCACCGGTTTCTCGTACTTCTTCTCAGACATCATTGGTTGGTACTAGCCGTACGCCTTCACAGTCTTCAATAGCTCTTCCTTCTCGTACTCCGTCACAGCCTTCAATGCGTGCGCCAACACGTACATTATCACAAACATCTCTTGGTGGTGTTGACACAACTCCAAAACGTTCTTCCTTTGTTGAGGTATTTTTAATATTTCTTTATATTTATTAATAAAATATTAATTGAAAACTTTAATACATTTGAAAGTATACATTTTAATACTGAGAATTTTGATGTTTATTTTATCATAGATATTCACTGTGTTTAGTTGTATGGTAATCATTAGACGCTAATCAAATTAACTCATTACATACATATAATTATTTTCATTAACTACTAGATATTAGTATTGTAATTTAAGTTTTTAAAAATAATGTAGTTCCTTGTTAAAGTATTTTTCTAGTTATTTAAAAATATACATTTTCTACATATTCTTTAGGCAAGTAGGAACCTTAAGTATTTTGAAAAAATTATGTTTTCAGCGAACACCTACCAATGAAAAGACGAGTCGAATGTCTAAACTAATATCACCAAAAGTGAAAACGGGTGTTAAAACGCCACTTACCAAATCATTGACATCGATAAAAGATTTATCTAAATCTAAAGTAATTTTTATTTTGTAAAAACAAAAGGGGAATAGTTGTAAATGTTCTATATAGCTTATATTTTTGTATTAATTAATTCTGCTTTGTGAATATAATTTATTGAATGAAATTTATCGGACTAATATGAATATTGAAAATTTATAATTATAATTATAGTATTGTTACATTAGGTGCCATATCAATATAATATACACATAAGGATTTGGTTATATGAATAGAATAAAGGGATGAAAAGACAAGTAATCACCCATGATTATATTTTTATTCTTCTAATTTTATCTTATTTAATTATGATAACTGTTGACATTACTTTAATAGTATCTTGTGTACAAATCTGCACCAATGTAAAAATGTATCCAAGAATCAGACGTCGCCTTTAATTGTTTATACATTTACATTTATTACCATAAAATTGTATTTTTCCTGAATATATCCAGACTCAGGCATGGACCCAGCCTAGAAATGTGTGAATGTGCCTTAAAAAATGCAATTAATTTATTTTGTAAGACACACAATAAATATACTACGGATATAATTATTAATTTTAAAAATTTGAATTCATATTCTCCTTTTTAATATAAGTAATACATTCAATTTTACAACATTTTACTGTGTAATATTATCATATTTTAATTACTTAATTTTATGAAGTATTTTATTAGTATACATTAGCAATTTTTGAGTTTTTTTTTAATATTTTTCGGGTAAGGTTGTAGAAAGTTCTAGAGTTGGGAATTCATAAAAAGTTGCTAAACCAAAAACCTTGAATTGTACAGTTCATTACAGAAAGCATACGTATAAAAACGGTTACAAAGTATAATTATGTACTTTAGGAAGCCTCTGAATAATGAGATATTTTGAAATTTGGATATGTAATGTAAAGATATTTCAACAAAAAGTCAATAGGTGTTTGTACGGGTAACTGATTTGAAAATAATTAATTTTGTTGTTTAATAGTGCCTATAACTATACTTTAATCCATTAATCACAATATTTTTGTATTGTTCTGTATTAACATGTATCAATAAGTGTACTGTTCCTACTTTCTATCTTGAAGTTCAAAATAACAGATTTGCATATAGCACAACATAGGTGTAAACCAGTGGTTCTTAACCTTTTTTAGTTCAGCGGGGCGCTGAACTAAATAAAGGGATATAAACTAGATAAAGGGGGCCTTTATCGTAATAACTAACTGCTAACGCCCCCCCCCATCATACAAAATCAAATTTTATATATATATATATTTATTTATTCATCAGTATATTATAACATTATTAATTAAAGTAAAAACTCTTATTTTTAGATAGTAATGGTTATATTTTACACCACTTAACAAAACAATTTTACTTTACTATACAAAAAGATTTACTTAACTATGAAAAAAAAAATTATAAAATATAAAAATTATACCTATCAATGACTGCCCTGAGCCTAATGAGTAGCTGCTAATGTGGGGATGTCTGGTTCGATATTGGTCAAAGCTAAACGTAGATCACCTTTGTTGCAAATGTCCAACCGATTTCTTTGTTTCGTCAAAAGCTGAACAACAACGCTGAATCCTTTTTCACCTAGATACGTTGACGGGAAAGAGAGAAGCAACAATTTAACTTGTTGCCATAGTTGTGGATAAGTGTGTTTAAGCTTAATCCAGGCAAACTCGTAACCGACCTGCTTAAAAACAAGTTGTGCCTCACAGTCGTGTTTAAGATCGATAAACTCCATTTGTAAATGAGGTTCGAGATCTTCCACAGATTCAAACGAAAATAGATCTAAAATCCAATTACAGATTTGTAATTCAAGTAGGTCTTGATTTCATGTCTTTTTTGAGCTGCAAAATATGATCAGTGAAAATTAGAATTTTGTCTTCTCGAATTAATCCATTTGTGTCTGAACATGACTTGAAATTCGGAAACTGACTCAGTTCTTGGCGATTTATGTTTGTTCTGTAAAGACAAACTTAAAAATGAATGAGGAAATTATTCCTTTGCCTTTAATAAAGTTCATCTTATTCCCTTGAAGCTTCAAATTGACTTCATTCATTTTTTTCAAAAATATCTGTGAGGTACCCAATCTCAATTTTTCGTTGTTTCAAATTGTCTTTTAAGACAAGATAAATTTTATCGAGAAATTTAATGATAGAGTCAAATAATGCAAAAAAACGATACAAACATTTTCCTTTGGAAAGCTACCTTACTGCAGTATGCAAAAGTAATCTTTCAAAATCTTCATCATTATCATGACAAAGTTCTCGAAACATGCGGTCATTGAGTGAACTTGCTTTAATCTTGTTTACAGCTTTTATGACGAATTGAAGGGTTTCGTGCAGGACACCGCTTAAGTTTTTAGCAGCTAAATGTTGGCGATGTATAACACAATGAACACAAATAACACCTGGGACGGCTTTATTTAGGTGGGATATAAACCCAACATGACAACCGGTCATTGAAGAAGCGCCATCCGTTGCGCATTCAATAATATTTGTCAAGGGGACATTTTTTCTGGTAAAATATTCCTCCACCGCTTGAAAAATCGACCCTTTGGTATCAGTGATCAAACTTGTAGCAAACAATACTTCCTCGATGATTTCTTTACGTTCATTAATCAACCTCACGTAAGCTAGTAATATAGCTTTATTATCTGTCACAGTTGATTCGTCAATCTGTAGTGCAAAATTATTTTCTCTTAAATAATTTATAAGTTTGTTTTCGATGTCATCTGCCATTTCATCAATTCTTTTGGAGACAGTGTCATTGCTCAAAGGAATTGACTTAATCATCTTATTGCTAGTACCCTCTTCTTGCATAGTATCGATTATTTCCTTGAGAGTTGGTAAAATAAGAGTTTCACCGATTGAATGAGGTTTACTGTTTTTTGCTATCAATAAAGACACCTTGTACGAAGCAACAAGTCCTTTATCAAGATCAGATGTTTGTTTTTTAAATAAACTATTCACAGTAGACCGTTTTTCAATTTTTGCTGTAAGAGCCTGAAAAAACAAAAGTGGTTTCTCCAGTTTATCGGAATGAATTTTTGATAAATGATCTTTCAATCTTGATGGCTTCATTGCCTCATTAGAAAATGTTTTTTCAGATATAAGGCAAAACGGTACCTGTTTTACCACCAATTAAGTGGTGACGTGATAAAACCAAACTTTAGGTACTCTACTAAATACTGACGGCACTTCTTTTTTGCACTATGATCACTCATTATAAAAATATATATATTTCAAATTACTTAGTTAAAATTAAGTCTGTTAATTTTGTCAGAAAAACACACTCGTTTATTCGAAAACGCGACGTTCACCGTAGCGATATCAATCACGCACTGCAAGGTACAGTATACAATAGTCTAGTTATGGTTGAAAATTTAAAAATAAATATATTATAAACAAGACGTTCCCAATACGTAAAATGCGATTAGATAACATGCCGTATGCTGTTGTATAGCGTACGCAATTACAACTATTCTGATTTCACGTTCAATTATTTGTAGTGTTGTTATATAATATTAATAAATTGTATTATTTTTAATTTCCGAGTTTGAAAAAGCTCACCGCTCCCTCAATGAACCCTTCAAAACTATCGCCCCCCCTTCCCAGAGAGACCAAAATGCCCCCAAGGGGGCGTTACCACCCCCATTAAGAACCACTGGTGTAAACTGTGATGAAGTGAGAGGGGGCAGCTGCCCTCTTTGGTTAAATTAAGAATGCCTCCTCTTAAAATTTTAGAAATAAATTTTCAAAATTGTTATTATTTTGTATACATTTGTAGCAATTATCTGTTATTGAATCTGGTAGGACCTATTTGAAACATTTAATTTAAAAAAACAATTCTGAGCAAAGTTGGTAGTATTATTTTCTGATTAGTATCTAATAATTTTCTATTTTTTTGGTAGTTTTCTTTTAAGATTCAGAAAACTACTTTAGAAATTGTAACGTCTAATTTAAGTTTAAGACATTCAAATTCTTCATAAAATCTGTAACATGATGATCACAGCGTTGAGCGGTAGTCAACATAACATATAAATACCGGTTATAGCACTGCATTAAAATAATTACTGCGCATATAAGCTTTGCGATAATAAAATAAATTACCTAATACAGAATAATAGAGAATGAATGCTGGAAAATTGTTTTGTTATGGTTCTAAACAGTATTAAATTTGTAAAAGGAATTAGAATAGAATTCAGTTTACTATAGATAATTTTTAGTAGGTATTCATAAAATATTTTTGAGTGAAGAATAAAAATATACAAAATGTAAAACCTCATTTACTCTGTTGTAACTGAATAATGAATTGAAACTCCAACATGGTCATGAAGTGTGAACCAACATTTATAATACTAGGGTACAACTTAGTCACATAAAATTCTTTGATGCTTATCAAAATACAGTCACTCGATGGATCATTGAGTTGTTGCAAATTTGCAGTTCACGGGCTTGTTGCACACAAACACATAGTAAAATCTAGGTGAAAGTTGCATGTTATAACAGTAGACGAGGCCTTAAGTTTAAATATGATATGAATTACCTTGCACTAATTGCTCTCAAATCTCAATCTTATAAACAGTTTAAACTAAATAAAATAATAAATTAAAAATTAATTAATTTTCGTACAATTCAAATTTTTAATGACTTTTATACTAAACTTTGTGAATAATATATAATAAAAATAATTTGTAATTTTGTAAATCACGATACATTTTACTATTGATTTAAAATAAAATAATTAATAATTGTTTAATAATAATTAAAGCAGTATGTTGGAGTCTTGTGTTTTCCCAATAAGAAAGCTTTTTTCTATGAAAAACACTAAAAAATGAATTACTTTCTCACTTTCTAATCTAAATTTAAAATTGTAAATATATTTAAATATGTAAGTGGTAAAATTTTATTAATTTTACAATTAAATTAAATTATTTCATGATCACTGTTCACTTTTTGTACCAATTATAGTACTGTACATGACTTGCTATGTCCTATCAAGTATCCAAATAACATTTTTAGCTAAGTGTGTCATGTGCTTTTCTTTTTTTCCTCTATTTTTAACATTTATTTTATTTATGTCATATTAATTAAAGGAGGACCCTAAATATTTTGATAGAGGCTTATTGAGCACAAATAAAAATGTTCTTATTTTGTTAATATCATTCTATAAATATGTCATACATAAATATATTTTTTATGTTCATCAGATATGTATTGATTTAAACATTAAGTATGGTAAAAATAAAATAAGAATTTATTCACAGTTCACTTTTTATTACCTTTTTATCACTTGATCATAATTTTATTTAAAATAGTAAATACTAGGAAAAAGATTAAAAGCTTAAAATTGTAACTGTATCTGTTTTTAAGGTTGTTAAATATAATAAATATAAAACCTAAGGGTAAAAATAAAATGTATAAATTTATATAATTTACTCCAAAAAGTGGTAAAACATTTTTGAGAATTGTTACAATAAATATTTCGTGCAAATTTCAAGTCTAGGATATTATTAATTAAATATTATTATTTATAAAATAAAATTGATGTTTTTAATATATAGGAAAGCTACTAAGAAAATAAATAAATAAATAAACCCCTAATGTACCTAATTTTAGTGGAAGAAAGAAGGTTTAAAACGGTGTAAGCACTGTAAGGTAATCCCTGACGAGAGGGTAACAACACAACATAGGTTAATGGTTATGGAAATTTGGTATAGGAAAGAGAAGGTACTCAAAAAAGAAAGTATAGATAAGGTACTGAAGAATAGGTGGTGAAAACTAACGAGTGACAATGAAAAAGTTTTCACAAAAAAGCTGATTAGGACAGGGATTACACACATGGAAGGAAATATAAATAAAATGCGGGAAACAGTAGCAAAGGGTGTTAAAATACGAGGTGTTTAATATGTCATAGGATAAGCAAACATGGGGGTGGTGGTAGATATATGGAGGAGATAATACAAAGAAAAAATATAGTTTAAGAAATGGCAGAAAACCAAGAAGAGGGAAAATTAAGTAGAACATAAAAGTTTATCTTAAGTAGCAAAACATACAGTGAGTAAAGCTATATTTGGGAAATATGATGAGTTGTATGAAAGGTTAAAAACAAAAGAAGGGGAAAAAGAAGTATACAGACTAAATAAGGAAGAAAATAACAATCCAAGGACTTTAGAAATGTTTAGTGTATAAAAGAAGAAGAAATGAGGGGTTCAATGAAGAACAAGGAATAAGTGATAAAGAGATGGAAAGAATATTTTGAGGAATTATTAAATGAAGAATTTCCAAGAGTGGAAATTGATCGAGTTGAATGGAATTTGGGTATGGTGGATTTAATAAGGAAGAGTTATGGAGCACTGTTAGGAAAATGAAAAATAAGAAAGCGATGGGACCAGATGGAGTACTAGTAGAAGTATGGAAATTATTAGGGAGTTTAGGTAAAATATAGTTGACAAAGTTCTTTAATAAGGTACTAGTTGAAGGGAAAATTCCAGAAGCATGGAGGAAGAGTTATGTGGTACCAATATTTAAGGTAAAGGAGATATACAAAAATCATTAAGGGATAAAATGTACGAACCACGGTATGAAGATTTGGGATAAGATAATAGATAAAAGGGTAAAAAGTGAGACAATTGTAACTAGAAATGAGTTAGAGTTTATGCTTGAGAAGTCAACAATGGAGCCAATATTTTGTATAATATTGTAGAGAAGTACAGAAAAAGGAAAAGGAATGGTATTTATTGTTGATCTAGAGAAGGCTTTTGATAGTGTTCCTAGGGAGGTCCTGAAATAGGCATTATTAAAGAAAGGATTACCAAAGATATATGTGAACATAATTGAAGACATGTCTAAAGGAGCGAGTACAAGAATGTGGAGAAACTGAAGATTTTAGGGTCAGAGAAGGAATGCGTCAGAGTTCGGCTATGAGTTCTTACTTATTTTCTCTGGTAATGGATGAAATAACAAAGGATATGCAGGGCAAGGTACCATGGTGAATGCTGTTTGTTGATAATATAGTGCTGGTAGGAGAGAGTCATAAGGAAGTGAATGGTAGACTTGAAGAGTGGAGGAAAGTTCTTGAAAGGAAAGGACTAAGGATTAGTAGGGGTAAAACAGAATATATAGAATATAATTTTGGTGATAGGGAATACAAGGGGAATAGGAAAAAGTAAGAAATAAAGTTGAGTGGGGATGTAGTGGAAGAGTTTGAGAGGCTCAAGTATTTAGGGTCTATTTTTTAGACAATGGAGGCTTCAAAGAGGATTTAAAACACAGGATTAAGTATGGATGGATGAAGTGGAGAGAAGCATAAGTTATTTTGTGTAACAAAAGAATCCCTATTAGGTTAATAGGTAAATTGTATTATCTTTTTATAAAAGATTATAGATTTAATTTTTATCAATAAGTTTTGAGTTGATAAAATTTTCCCCGTTATGATATTTATTGCTATATTGTATAGTAGAATTAAATATAAAATCATAACTGTAGGTAATAATAATTTTGGATAAATTCGGTATAAATTAAACTTATTTATTGTATTTATAGTTAACAACTTAATATAATTTATTGTCTTTGTTTCGATTAAATTAAATTTACTAAATATATGTATTTAAAGTATTTCTTTTTTTCTGTATTCAGATTTTTCATATTCTAGATGTTTTAATATTTTAATATAAACTAAATGAAATATTATTATGAAATGTGTATCTAAATTACTTAAGTGTAACTACAATTATTATGAGTTTCATTTAATTACGTCTAAGTAAAATTGTTAACTAATTAACAGCAGCAGCTTTTTATTAAGGTGCCAAATTATATAAATTATATATTCTATATTAATTCTATAATATGTTTGTAAGACTATATATAAGTACTATTTATAGTTTACTGACTTCTTTGTGTAACAAGAAAATACATAGTAAAACTGCTAAAACTTGAGAAAAAAAATCTAGGTTTTCATACAAAGTAATTTTGTAGAATTCTCTATTATATATATATAAATCTGTCTTTTAACCATGCTGTTGTATTTTCATTTATTCTTTAAAAAAAATTTTTTCAAATATATCAAGTTTTTGTAAATTCAGAAAGTAAATTTTACAAAATCCTTTCACATTTTTTCTTTATTAAATTTGTAAAATTATTCATATAAAATTTTGATTTATTTAACTCCTTTAATCTAAGATTGTGTTAAATTAAGAGATTAAATTAAAATAAAATTTTAATAGGTACAACATTTTATATAATATAGAGATAAGATAATATTAAAATAAGGACAGAAGACAGCAATTAAATTTAATATAGGTACCTATTACATTAATATTAAATTAAAACTATTCTATATTTAAATATAACCACTTATTTTAGCCTTTTTAGGTTTAATATATATAATTTTTTTTCCATAACCATGGAATTGAACAGGACCAAGATAGTCCGAAAGTCTTTAACCAAACAATGTATTTGTATACCTTACTATGGCATTATATGCTATATATTCTCCTTACAGAATCCACAGTTTGCCTTTGTATGTAATATTTTAGTTTTGAACTGTATATATAAACTGTTTAATTTGGCCTTTTAATAAATAGTTGTTGCCATTTTCTTTAATAATTTGTATATTTATTGTGAAAACATGAATTGTAAATGTATATTTATGTTTTGCATGATTTGTCTATGTAATTTTAACAATGGAAACGAGAGCATTTGCTTTGTAAATATTGTTTATTGTTATTATAAATTTGCATGTCTGCTTTTGTGTAATATATTATCATTTATTTTAGGAACTAAAGCATATTCAAGTTTATGATTTTATTTTATTTTTAATAGACTGAATTTGTCGAATCTCTTAAACCACACTACACACCTGGGCAAGCTGTAGCTTCAAATGTCCTTGCAACTACTCCTACCCAAAGACTGTCTTCTAATATAACTGATGCAACTGAGATTCAAAATTTAAAGGATCAAGTACAAGATTTGACAGAGAAATTGGATGTAGTTAAAAGTAAAAATAAATCATTTTATTGGTGTTTTATTTCATTTGTTGGTATTTAATTTAAAATAATCGTTATAATTATTGTTTGTTATATAGCAAGATTAAAAGAAAAGACTCATGATATTGATATGATGAAACTGCAGTTGGACCAAGCATCAGAATTTAAAAGCAAAATTATGGAATCTCATTCAGCATTGAAAAAAGAATTGGAAAAAGTTAAAATGGAGAAGCAAGAGGCTTTGGAAGGAAAAGATGAATATAATGAAATGGCAGAGACATTAGAAATGGCTACTCTTGATAAAGAAATGGCTGAGGTTAAAGCAGAAACACTTCAACTAGAGTACGATCAAGCAAAAGAGCGCATTGAAGAGTTAACAGTAGACTTAGAATTACTAAAAGCTGAATTCGAAAAAGGAAGTGGAAGTGAAGAAGGAGATGGTGCAAATTCTTTTAAAGTTAAACAACTTGAACAACAAAATTTACGTCTAAGAGATACCCTTGTCAAGTATAAAATATTTTTCTTTTGTTATTGGTCTGTTTGCATATTAAGCTTACCATTTTTTCCTTACTAGATTGCGTGATTTATCAGCACACGAAAAACACCAAACCCAAAATCTGCAAAGGGAAATTGAAGAAAAAACAAAACAGTGTCATGATTTGCAAAAATCAAATGTAAAATTAACAGCTAGAGTTGAAGAGCTTGTATCTCAAGTTAATGATTTGCACGAACAGGTATATTCATATATACGAGTATATATATATATTGAAATTATTTAATATGTGTATTTAATTAATTCTTAGGTAGATGCAGCTTTGGGTGCAGAAGAATTAGTTGAGCTTCTAGGTCAGCAAAAATTGAATTTGGAAGACAAAGTGGTAGAACTAGAAGAAGCAGTTACTGATCTAGAAGCTATTCAAGACATTAATGATCAATTACAAGAAGATAGCAGAGAGTTGGAAATGCAATTACGTGAAGAACTAGATATGGCTAATGCTAATATCAGAGAGGTCTGAATAATGAAAATCATAAAAAAAAAACCCAATAGTTGTATAAAATAATTTTTTTTATAGTGTGTCAAAGAAAAAGAGCGAGCTTTAGAAAGTTTAGCTGATCGAAGTTTAGTAATTGTAAAATTTAGAGATCTAGTTAATGAATTACGAGAACAAAATCAAGATCTACAAGCTCAATTAATGAGAGAATCTGCATCAAAAGATGAAGTTCGATCATCAATACCAGAAATGCTTGACTTTAAGGTTAATTAGAATTTATAAGTTAAAATATTTTAATTAATTATGTACAAAATTAAAATTAATTATTTATTAGAAAATGTTTGCTGAAACTAAAGCTCATAGTCGAGCAATTGATTTAGAACTACGTAGAATGGAAACTCAGGAAGCACAACAACATATACAATACTTGTTGGCTTATATGCCAGATTCATTCATGTCTCTTGGAGGTAAGAGTATAATTACTTTATTACAGTATATTATTAATTATTATATTTACTATAAAGTTAGTATTATATAAAAAGTACTATATATATGTCTATTGGTAATTTATATTGACATTATAAATGTTAAAAGTACTTAATATTAAAATGTTTAAAATCTTATTATTATTATGTATTTATTTTGTTTTTAACTTAATTTTGTTATTTTATAACAAAAAAAAAAAATAAATTTAAATCTTTATATATTAATAAATAGTATATGTACTCTAAGTATTTAATGGGGGATTTTTTACATACATTTTAAATTTTAACATAAATATTTATACTAATTTATAGAAAAAATATATAAATTTTTTTTATTAGGTGATTATGATGCGATACTATCTCTTTTATTACTACCTCGTATGATTTGGAAAAGTGAAATACTTATGACACATGTTCGTGATAAATATCCTGATGTTCAAGAAATTACTATGGAATCTCTTATGAAAGATCATTCTGCCGAACAATTTGCAACTCGATCTCGTTTGTCATTTTACTTATACAGTTTGCAGGTCTATATTTATATTTTAAGTTTCATTTTTAATTAAATCATAATACTAATTCAATTAAATTTAAAATCTTAGATGGCACTACGTCAATTTGTTCATGGATTAAATACAACAACACCAGAAATATTAATTAAAATAGGCGAATCATACCCAGATATGACAATTCAAGAAAAAGTCTTAAATGGGTATATAGAAATGTTGAAAATTGATCAGGTCAGTTTATGTCCTTTAATTTACTATACACAACTAAAATGCATTTTATTTTTATTATTTCTCTTAGTTGGATGAAAATGTTAATACAGAAAATTTAGAACGATGTGTTACTTACTTTAAAAATGTGTATACACCTCTAATTCAAGATTTCAATCCTCAATTTGAACATTTATTGTTAGATAATGTTTCGGTTTTATCAGCTGCTTGTAATACCATTCAAACAGATGCCAATATCATAAAATGTGTTATACAAGTAATATAGTTATTGATATTTTAGCATCTATTGATTTAATGATTATGTTTACATTTATATGTGTATTTATTTTAGTGCGATAGTTCCTCTATTCTTCTAAAATTTTGTGATGATATATCAGTCGTTTGTGAAGTTATAAATCAACATTTAAAACAAATTAAAAAACGAGCTGATGTAAACAATATTATAAAAATAGATTTAAGTTCTTGTATCCAGTATGCTGAAAAATTAATAACTGTATTGAGAGAAACCGCTAAAAGTGTAGTTGGTCAAATTTCACTAGCAACAGGTAATGTTTAAATAAAATAAAATACATTTTATTAACTACCTAATACTGTAAATGTTTCAGAGGATAAAAAAATAAATAATGAAAGTATTATGCATGTAATGAATAATTCAGTTGAAAAGATATTTGATAAAGAAGAATCAAGTAAAGGTGTAACAATATGTTTGAAAATGTGTATTGCAACTCTTGCTGGTGAAATTGCTAATGCTGCACAAACTATTCAAGATGCTGATATGACGTTACCTACTACCAATATACCTAAGGTAAGATTAGAAACATAAACTTATTATATATTTTATTGTGAAGATCAAACTATTTGAATTTTAAATCAAACTGACCATACAATGTTGAATTTAAGCTAAAGTTCGATTTATTGCTTTATAAAAATACATTTAGTTAAATCAAAGTTTAATAAAGTTCTACTAAAACAAAGTGTTATTTTTAAGTAGTAAAATAAAATTATAATTAATTGAGTTTAAATTTAAAAAATCAATAACTAAAATTTCAATCTAAGAAAAAAAATAGTTTAGTGCTGGTTCAAGGTTTTAAATTATAATTTTTAATTGTATTTACTAATTCACTTTTTAGGATATTCCACCAATTAATAAACGTGCTAAACAAGTTAAAAGTGAATTAGAAGAAACTAAAACTTTGAGAAATACAATTAAATCTAAAGAAAATGATATACTTGAGTTAAAAATGGCTCTTAGATCTAAACAAGAAGAGATTGGTGAACTCAATGTTAGAAAGGAATTAGCTGAAAAGAAATTATCTACTACAATGCATGAATCTGAAATATCCGTTGAAAAACTACAGGTAACAAGACTAAATTACTTATGAAATCTAAGAAAAAGTTGTTTATAAATGTTTAAAATATTTAATTAATTTTTCAGAGGAAATTAGATGAAACACAGCAGCAACTAAAAAGAAAATCCAAAGAATACGAAGAAACTATGGATCATTTGCAAGCAGATATTGATTCACTAGAAACAGAAAAAGGAGAACTTAAAAATAAACTTAAAAATTATTCAAAGAAAATTCTCATTGAGGGTATAAACAAATCTGCTTCAAGTGAGTTTTATATTTTTATAAAATAATAATATAAAAAAATATACCCAATCGTTTAAATTTTTTGCAGTGACTTCTACTGGAAATGATAATAATAAGCCATACCAAGAATCTCCATTCTTACTTAATGAATTAAAACTAACTAAAATGGCATTAAAACATGAAATTGATCAAAAAGCCAAGCTTGAAAATAATTATTGTGAACATTTATTCTCTCAATTAAAACCATTACCTGTAAGATTAAATTAAATAATTTTATTCAAACACCTTAACTGAAAAATAATTCATAAATAAATGGTTATTTTTAGATACCTGATGAGCCATCAAATGAAGAAAAACATAGAGTAGTTAAATTAAAGAAATTAGGCAATGATATATTGAATGTAAATATTATTTTGTAATAATTATACATAATTAATATTGAGTTTTCGGTTTAAATTCATTTGTTTATGATTAGGATTTCCATAAAACATTAACTAATATAAATGTTTTGGATGTTACCAAACGTGTGCCAGGAAGAAAACTTATGCCTGATGAAAATGTATCAGCAAAACAAGTTCTAGATCATAATTTGCAATGGAAACAATTACAAAAAAGATTAGATGTTTTGCAAGTAAATATTTCATAATTTAAAACTTATTTTCAGTGTTGATTTAATATATGTTTAATGTTTTAATTAAATTGTAACAGGATAACTTTAACAAAGAAATAATTAAAAGACAAAAATTTGGCTGTATTGAAACAGAAATGACTACCTTCCCAACTCCGGCTTTGAAAAAGGTTTGTAAAACATTTTTAATGTATGATTTGTTTTTTTTTATATATTTAGTTTTTAAATAAAGGCATTAGAAGAAGAAGAACCTGTATTAGCTGCAGAGTTTGTAGTTCCGATACCCTCTAATTGGACTGGGCCAACAGATATAAAAATGGAAATGGATACTAAGATGTTAGCTTTATTACAAATGAAAGTCACTAATGCTGCCCAAATTAATCCATCTGTGCGGTAAGTAAATTTAAAGAATCAAATATTGTAATAACTAATAACTGATATAAAATACTATTAAATATAGATAGTATATTCATAGCTAAAAGTAACACTAAATATTAGTGATGTTATGAACTCAGATTTTTGATGTCGAACCAAACTTTTTCAAATTTTAATTAACCCAAACCGAACCAAACTTAAAATTTTTTATTCAAACTCAAACCGAACTATTCAATTTAAATATTAAACCCAAACCGAACTTCAAAAATATTAAAAACAATTTAGCACTTAATTAATTTAAAAGTTGGCAACTCAAGAGCTTCTTTTTTCCCCAAAAAAATGATTGTCAAAATACTGAATACTGATATATAAATTTACTGAGTAGCCGTGCATTATCAATAAAACGACAAAACAATCTATTTTTGTATCGTACCACGAATATTGGTATACGAATAACGATTAATGTGTATTTTCTGCATATCCTGCTTCCAACGATGAAACTTTTCAGAATAATCAGTGATTGATTCTAATTTAAAGTATTTTAAATATTTATAAACATCGCTCTATATTTATAGCATACAATGAAATGTGGGTATATGGTTCGTAAATAATTTTTAATAAGTACATCATATCATATTATATTGATAAAATTTGTCGATAATAAGTACCTACACATATATTATATTGCAGAAAAAATTATTATCCATCCTAAAGATAGAAAAAAAACTACTTATTTAAACATTTTTTATTTTTTTAGTGATTTCAAATTTTGTTTTCCTTAGTTCAGTATTCGAACAGCACTATTTTGTGATTAGTTCAATTTAAATATTTTCAATTTTGAGTTTGATTTTTGAACCAAACCGAACACCCCGGGTTTGATTCGGTTTGGTTTGAAAATCGAATAGTTTGTAACATCACTACTAAATATCATAACCTAGTAACCTCAGATTGTAATAAATTTGGAGGAGGTATGAAATTATACAATGTATGGCTATTAAATAACAAGACTTTCACTCTAAAAACCTTTTATTAAAAAAACAGGAAGATTTTAACAATATCTCCTATATATTCCCCTCCACATCTTACAACGCTCCATAAAATTGGTCCCTTTTAACATACTTTATAATTTTGAAAACAATTAGAAATTGCATGGAGCAGGATCTGGCATATACACAAGATGCTGAACACTGGGTTTTCGGTTAGAAATTGTTTTATAGGTACTGCGAGTCGGTGCATTGTCTTAATTGACACTATTTTTGTGCAGACTTTTGTTTGTTATGTATAATTGGTTATTTAAAATTTGTATAACAAACTCCTTAACGATATTAATCATTTCTGCATTCATTCTAATGTTTAGAAGAAAATTTTTTTACATGATCTGACTAATGGTTTTTTCATTGACTTTTTATCAACAAACGAAAATATTTAGTTGGAGATTTTCCCAGTTTAACTAAAATATTTAAATTAACATTTTATTAAATTTTTTTAGTTTGACATGTTTTTGATGTGTAGCATGTATACTTGCTTTAAATAATGTTTACACATAAAATACAACATGCTAGTTCAAAAGTCGTTATTTAATAGTCACAACTCATAGATTTAAGACAAATTGATTTTTTATAGTCCTATCCGTACGTGAATACAATTAATTTTTATTTATAAAGGGTAACCTCTAAATTATGTCTCTGAGTTAATAAGTAGTCTGACTTTTTAAAAATTACTTTGATTATTCAATTTAATGTCTTTAAATTCAACATTGGCTAAACTACCATTATTTAATTTAAAATACAAATAAAAATTATTATAATAACTAATAAATGACCGACCCATGCTCACATCATTATATTTTCAAGTTAGCTTTGAGGAACTGCTGGTTTTTAATTGATTTTTAACAATATTAAATACTAAAAAATATATATTTAAAATATTATATTTTTACTTAATATTCATGTTTTAAATGGTTGTAGTTTAGTAAATGTTGAATTTTAAGACATAATTAAAAAATCTGAACGTTATTATTAACACCGTTATCTGTATTATTAATACCGAATGAAATGTTTTATACAGTGGTATACCAATTGATAGGGACCAATTTTAATTTACATTTTTTTTTGTCAACTTTATATTATTATGTTAATTTGTTTTTATTAATTTAAAATTAGAACATAATATGATTGAGTTTTTTATACACTATCATTGGAAAATTTCCGGACGAGGATATAGTGAGTTAGTATAGTATGTTTTGCTTCTAATTTAGACAAGGGCTACACATCCAAAATATTATCCTATATAGGGCACAATCCTAACCTAATCTGGACCCTCCTCTCCCACCCACAATCTAACTTAACCTCTCCACACCTGTATAACCTAACATAACCAAACCTTCCTCCCCTCCTCTCATCTGTCTAACCTAACGTAATTTAACATCCTCCACTCCTTCCACATGCCTAATCTATTGTAACATTCATGCTCGTCCCCCACCCGCTCATCTAAGCATACCTATCTCATTTTCCTCCCATCACTCCCTCACCAAGCCAGTCCACTCTTACATAGACTAACTTCTCTACCCTAACATGGCCTAACACCTTCATGTTTTCTACTGTATGCTAACCCCCAACCACCCTATTGAGGGTAATACACAAGAAATTCAAATAGGGCAATAAGGAAAGGGTTCAGATTTACCGACTCGCCCCATCTGGGATGGGCCAATTCCATGGCATACAATAAAAAGCGGGGAGGTGTCAGGCCATGTTTGGTTAGAGAAGTTAGTCTATGTTAGAGTGGATGGGACCGGCTCTACAAAAGAGTGATAATAAAAAGAAAGGAAAAGGAGATTAGGTTTATTAGATGGGCAGGTGGAGGAAGGGCAAGAATGTTACGATAGGTTAGATCTATACATTAGGTTAGACAGGTGGAAGGAATGGAGAGAGAGGTTTGGTTATTTTAGGTTATACAGTTGTGGGGAGGTAAAGTTAGGATAGGTTAGATAGGTGTAACTGTAGTGTCAAAGTTATGTAAGGATTGTGCAATATATAGGGCCATATTTTGGATGTGTAGCCCTTGTTCCTGAATGAAACAAAACATATTATACTTATGTTGTATATCCCTGTCCGGAAACTTTTCAACGGTAGTGTCTAAATCTTTCTGGTTAATTGATCATATTTTGACCTGTCAATTAACAGTTGGTCAATTATACTCTATTCAGTTTAAGACCGGCCAAAACCGGTCGCGTTTGTAAATAAATATTGCCGATGATGAACACTGTTGTCGAACGTTACGACACCAAAAGCTATATACACAGTGAGTTGTGTTATTACATCATTTTTACGACACTCCGCGTACTTACCTGCATTATTCGAATATTTTTATAAATATGACGGTCTTACATTTTGTAATTATGAAATTTGTATTTTTACAATAAAGTTTTTAATTATAAGTACCTATTTAAAAAAAATAATACTTATGACATAAAATGTCCTACTATTCACAGTTTAATGACATGCATATAAATTACAATTAAGATTAATAATAATAATATATGTGAATGGGCTGGGCAATATTGACAGAGTATTTATATTAACTTAATGCATTAATATGCCACTGTGAACACCAACACTGTGTTCCAATTGTGTATAATATTATGTTTTTTTAATCATCTGTATACACGGCAGCAGCTGTCGACAGTAACGAGTAACAGCGATAGCTGACCTCTGGTGGAAAATCACAGTGCATCTGGCTGACAATCGAGAGGTTCAATTGTTCCAGGGGCTTAGTATGTGTGCGCAAAATTGAACGTTTTTAAACTGAATAGAGTATATACATAATAATAATGCATTAGATATTAATTTTGTTTGTTTTTTATTTAACAAATACCTAGTTAAAATACACAAATAATATTGAAGGTTTGGTTCATAAAAATGTGATTTTTTTATTATATTAAAACAGTATTATAGTTAACAATAGTACAATATATTGAAAAGAGTTGTTTTATTGTTTTTCAGCTACAATTTTGCTTATACAACTGAAGAACTACTCGGAGCCTAATTTTAATATAATTATAATAGAAAAAATGTTCATTATATTGTTATTAAATTAATTTATTTCTTCATATAGTGCAAATAACTTAAATATAATATTTTAATAATTCTTTATTGTGATACTATATACTAACAAATAACTGTTATACATTTTAATTAAAATATTATATTATTGTATACTATACATTAAATTTTTTGATGATTTTAATTTAATTACCATAAAATAACAAGGAAATTTCGTTATAGTACAGTTCATTATTATAATAGATACATGAATATAATATTATGTAATAGGTACTTATGATTTTATCATTAAGAAATATCTTGTATTTTTGTAAATGATTGTAATAAAAATAATATTTTTAAGTATAATTTTTATAATAATATAAATTTCTTATGAGATTATTGATTAAAAATGAAAATGATAATCTGAAACATATACTTGTTTCTTAATTCACACACTCCTAACATATGATTCAGTGAGTTTTTTGCAGCACTTCATATTTAAAATATCTGTAACTGTCGATTTTGAGTTTAAAACAAAACTTTATGCATCAAAATAACTTTTAAAACTGTTACTTATTCAAATTTGGTATCAAAACTCGACTAAGTAACAACCTAAAAAATATTAATTTTAGTTTGAAGTGGTTGTTATTCAGTTAATTTTTTAATGGTAACCCTTATTTTCTAGTCATTTTGACCCATCAACTAGGGTCCAAAACCCAAAATTTACTAAGCTATAGTCATTTTAAATTTGAAAAGTTTAAATAGCTGTAACATGATTAATTTTGGATTAATATCATGGTTTATACATAAAAATTACTTTGAAAACTTCAATATACCTAAATTCTGTATCAAAAATAGTAGTTCCTATTTTACAAAATTTCTTGTTACTACGCATGAGCAGAAAAAATAATAAAAAAATTGAATTTATTAAAATGATATGTATTATATTATTATTATGTCTTCTGTCCAATGAAAATTACCAGAATCAGATTCAAGGTCTTCTGTTCTAAACATTAGATATATATTCTATGGGTTAGTACGTTCAATAACAAGTCTGAAGTATGTTTTTCCGATTCTAGTGTACTGGAAGATGGACATTTATTCCTCCTTACATTTTTTAGTATTTGTAAGTAGTGATTTTTACACTCTTAAATATAGTAGATTTTTTTGTTTTGCTGACGACATGAAAATATTTCTAAAGATTAACTCTCTCAGTGATTTCCGTAAACTTCAGAATGATCTCAATAGTTTTGCTGTTTGGGCCGAAACACTAGGTCTTACATTAAATATTAAAAATGCCATTCGATGATATTTACCATTCGCTCTCCTATAACATTTTCTTAATCTATTAATGAATTTAGCCTACTCCCTGTCGATATCAATATATGTAATCTTGGATTTACTTTCAGTCCGTTTCTTTGTTCCCATGCTCACATTGATTATATATTTATTATTTATCATTATATATATATATATATATATTTATTTTCTCTATAAGCTCTTTTCTGGTTCTGTTGATTCCCCTTCCCTCTTAACATTATGTTAACATTATTTTTAAGATCCCTATTCGAAGCACCCGCAATAATTCTAATTTTTCCATTCTACATTGCACTACAAATTATTTAAAAAATGAATCTATTACAATATAATACAATATATATATTACATATAATATAATATTATTATATTGTATTAATATTATAAATACCATATAATACAATTTTGCCAATGATGATTAGAACCGTCTTTCCTTTTTTTAATAAAAACATTATTTACATATTTTTTTGTCTCTATCTTTTTTTATGTTATATGGGTATGTCATCTTATACCTATTTGTATATATTGGGCACTAGCCCATTTTTCTTTTAATAATAATAATAATATATATCTATATATTCCATAATGCCACAAATCAAAAAATACAATTTTCAGGATATCAAATTTCAAGTTCTCTTTAAAAATCTCTCGAGTCTTCATATTTATTAGAAATAATTAAATAATATATTAGGCGTTGTCATCACGATAATTAAATTAATAAATAGTATTAATTGTAAACAAGAAATAATTATAATTAAAATGATTTATCTTCAATAAATTACTTTAAAATGTTTTTGTTTTGTTGTGGCCTAATATTAATATAATATGTTCTCAATACCTGGCTTCACCTGGGATTAGACAGATTTTATTAATATTTTCTTCCTTCTGGTTAGATTTTACTATGGCCTGTTATGGATCATGACAAACATAGTTATATGCAAATCTCGCTTAAAAATTAAAAGATATTTGAGAAATTAAAACCATTAAAATAAATACTGGTTCTGCTTGGAGGACATATTTAAGTGATCATTAAGTAGGTAATTCAATTTATGGTATATTTATTTATTTTATTATTACTAAAATGATTAATAGGGTCTACATGTAACCATATTGGTAGTCAGAAAATTAACAAAAATATTGTACCTATGTGTTTTATTGTGTGATCAGAATTTTTATTTTTTACATCATCAAAATACTTCTATAACCTGTCCAGGAATACAAAAAATAAATAGGTATGCAAATTTTGTGTCAATTTATATATTACTATTAATTTACATCAATCTATACGACTATACATTTATACCAAATATGATAAATCAGTTATGATATTCAAGGTAAGTTGCCTAGCATACCTCTGTAACTAGATCATGAATCTCGTTGGAGTAGTGTTCCCTAGGGAAACTGCAGGCTGCAACATCACCAACCATATTATAACAAAACCAAAAATCGAATTTTTTGGTTTTTGGAGTTAAAAAAAAAATTGATTCATGGCCACCACAACTTACAAGCAAGTCAAGTCGAAGCTTATCGAATGAATAAAAAAAAAAATATATATATATATATATTATAGCTAGGGTGGTCTAGAGTATGATTATCCGGTGTAAGTTTGTAGCTAATTAGTTTTGAAAATGAAAAGTATGTGCGAACACCGAAGCACAATAATTGTGTAACAATTTAGTCGGTAAAAGTAAAAAAAAAAAATTTCCGTTAAGTTTGTGATATGTGAGTGCGCGTGTGTAAAATTAATTTGCGATGCTAGTACTTGTATTAGATACGATACCTACCTATTTTTCACGTCTGAATGGCTTTCCAGAAATATAATATATACATTTGTATACACTTTTAGAGCTAAAAAAATTAATGAATCGCTTCTGTAGAGCCCGCAGGATTTAGCTTCCCAAGTACCTATATAACAAAAAAATAAAAATAAAAATATTATTGACCTGCATGAGCATGATTTATTTGGCGGTGTCGTGCATGCGTATAGCTAATTAATATATTGAAAAAATATTATGTGTGATCCCGCAGAGGGAGATATGTGTTTCAATATGTAATTGGTAAAAGTAAAAAAAATTGTAGCCCGATTATAGTTTTGTGGTATCGGAGCGCGTATAGGTATGTCGAAGGTATAACGCCACGAGTTACCACCTACCTACTTAGGTATATATACTTAATTATACCTATTTTTTACGTTCCAATTGGTAAACATACACTAAGGTACAAGGTATTTTTTTAAGTTTTCAAAAAAATCGAATCGCTCCTGCGGCCCCCGTACCATACAAATATAACAAAAAAATCAATTAATTTTTTGTTTTAAGAGCGCAGTTTGTGCGCATTCTATTAATTTTGAAAATGAAAGGTACCTACGTAGTGGGAGAGATGTCTATTTATTTTATTCGGCAAAAGTAAAAAAAATCATGGCCTGTTTATATTGTTTTATGGTATTGAAACGCGTGTGTGAATCGAAAGTATAGGTACCTATCTATTTTTCACGTTTCAATTGGTATTGGTTATAATTGGGTAAAAATCTACCCAAGTTATAAATAGGTTTTTTTTTTTTAAGATTTTGGGGATTTAATTTGTTATTGTGTTATAAATATTTAAATGATAATTTTACTTTTTAAATTTTATTCGTTGTATTATACCTACGCGTATTTATATAAGTTCTTCTTCACGTCTTCAATCGTTTGATTAGTTTGCTGCAGTTCTCCGTGCTTTCTTTTGTAACTTAATTCCTTTAACTTCTTGTAACTATCTTTTTCCATGTCTATCATGATTTGTTTCGTGTACTCCATTCTTGGTCTTCCTCTTCCAATATGGCCTTCTATAACGCTTTTCGTTAAGCTATTCTGACGCAGTAGGTAGATATTATACTCATGCCCTATATTACTTTGTTCCTTCTGACTTTTATACTAGGTATGCCAAAGTTTTCGTTTTTCCTTTTTTGTGTTTAATACCTACTTCTACACGTTTGTTATTATTTCTGCCCATTTAACCTTAAGCATTTTCTGATAGCACCGCATTTCAAAGGCATTTAGCTTTCTTTCCTTTTCTGTGCCGATTGTCCATTCATAACCATATAAAGCCACTCAATTCACACATAAGAAACTCTTTCCTTACCTCCAAGGTCACACTATTAGTGGTCAACAGATGATTTTCATCCTGAAAAGCCCTCTTTGCTTGTATCTACTATTCTACTAACTATGTCTGCTTTATTTCTGTCATCTTATGTTTTTTTACTTCCTAAATATTTAGTTATTTGAGATTTAAATTTAAATAAAAATTCATTTTAATTCTATTTATTATATATATAAACTTAATTTGAGGATATATGAGCTTGTAACTTTTATATAGGTAATGCATTTTAAATTTAATAATTACCTAGGTACGTGTAGACTATTAAAAAGCGATAAGTGCACGCTAATAAAGAAAGAAATTAATATTAACTAAGACCTAAGTATAGGTGTATGGAAAAAAGTATTCCTCGTTGGCCGTTATTAATTTGTATTGTAAAATGTAGAAGAATTGTAGGTATGTGTAAGTACATCGAATTGCGCTATGTGAATGTATCCTCTCTTCCGTTCAATATTGCTAACCCTACATTTTTAAATCGAATATTTTTAAGTTTTTCTAGAGTTTTTAAATATATTGAGATTGATTCCGTCACTTCTTCAGGGAAACTGGTTTTAAATGTGCAAACAATAAAAATTATATTAATTTCCTAAAATATGTAAGTATTTTAATGACCGATGTTTGTGTGTAGACTATAATACGTACCTACATTTTAAATACAAGTGCATGCGTATAAAAAACAAAATTGTTAATTTAGTAGGTACCTAAAGAAAAACAATTTAATCGGTTTTTTTTTTTTTTTTTTTTTTTTGTAGTATAGAGTTTACGAGTTTAAAGTTAGTAGTAATCGAATTTGCACCGCATGTATAGGTGTTTCCTGTTCAATATTACTAACCCTAAAGTTTTAAATAAACTAATTTTATATCATCATTTTATAATTGACAATATTATAAATTATGAATTCGACAACACGTTGTATTAAGTTAAATTTAATATAGGATCTGTTCAATGAATAATTAAATACCTAGTAACGGTATTTTCAGTGTACAAACCCTAAAAGCACAACGAGTCCTAGGGAGCTCATCCTATAATCATATAAAGTTTAATGACCTTTTTTTTGTTTATTTACTTTTTGAAGGAGACTATTTCGTCAGTTTTCGAAACACACACCTCTCCAAAGATATTTCTAAGTAACCAAAGGAGCCGTGAGATGAAAAAGTTTCAATACCTCTGCGGTATACGATTACAGGCACGACAAAGGAGAGGAAACTTTTTGAATTGCCGCATAACATTCAGTAACAGCTAGAACGGGCTCGGTTCGGTGGAAAAATGTGTTGTACACTTAGGTACATATATAACGTACTTAAAGTTACTTTTTTGGGTTGTCCAAAACCAAATTTTGTATTGCTCATAACTCAAGAGGAAGGGCTAGTGGGCCTAGCACCTCGTGGTTTTGGCCTACCTCCTTGAGCTTAAAGAAGCTCCTGTACATATAGGTGCTCATTAGGGGGACAGGGGAGAAACACAGACTCCTTTAGAGAATACTTAAAAAATTACTTAATATGTTATATACCAGAGTGTATAACTTACTTTGACATCAGTCCGAGTCCAATCTGACGGTTAAATTTAATTTGCAGTGGTGATTCAAAATTGTCCCCTCCTTCGCCGTGTCCATATGCGTAAACTGGGGGGGGGAGCGAATGGGGTGGCTGCCTCCTCTGGTGAAATTTTGAGACCATGCCCCTCTTGATATTTTGGAAATTCATTTTTTTAATTTATATTATTTTGTATACATTTGTGATTTATAACAATTATGTCTGATATTGAATTTGTTATGATCTATTTGAAATATTGAATTCATACAACAATTCTGAGCGAAGTTGATAGTATTATTTTCTGATTTATACCTAATAATTTTCTATTATTCTTGGTAATTTTCCTTTTTCCAATAATTTTATAAATTATTGAAAATTAGTAAAAAAAAAAAATTTATTTTATCGCTTTTATATTATATTACATTAAATATTTGGTGTATATTTTGCATATTTGGTATTCATTTTTTTTTTTATTTAGGTATAACAATAATAACAATAATTTTGGGTAGGTATATAGTTTTAATTTAAGTTTATATATCCTTTAAATTTCCTGTACATTATAATAAATAATTGATTTAATATGTTTTGTAATCCTTATAAGTTGAAAATTGTATTTATTTTTCTAAATTGTTTGCAGGTCTTTTATGTTGTTTATCTTGTATACCTTCCTCAATTTACCAAATACCAAATTTTAAAGTTGTTTATTTATATATTTTCTATATGTATACAGTATACACTATACATTATTTATAATTTATACATAAACTATAGGTACAACTATACACATTTGATGTCTATATACAATTTTAAAATATTATGTTTCTTCATGATATATATATAATATATATGTATAGTACAAAATCAAGACACATTTTTACATTTTGGAGTCACAATTCTTTTGTTTTTATGAGTGGGGAAATTAATAAAAAAAAATTGCTTCCCCCCCCTCCCTAACCCATAAAAAAAGTACCGTTACGCATATGTCCATGTCTTTATTACCGTATACTATTTCACAGGCATTTATGTATACCCTCAATTTCAAGAGACCTTCATTATGCAGACAATTAAAATATTTGTTTACCAACAAGCAATTCTAATACTCTCTTGAAGCTCCTGTGTACTCCAATATTCTATTCCCATTCTGGAAGGTACTGGGAGACTCCCAATACCTCCAGGACTCTTGGTGGTATTATGGATATTGTCGAAAATCTATAAATGGCTATTAAAAAAATGTTGAATATCAATTTTTAAGATCATTTGCATACAACTAGAATGACATACTTTTTATTTATTTATTTAGATAAAAAACGCCAAACAGCTTTAAATAAGTTATAAACAAGATTAATATAATAATAATAATAATAATAATATTAATTATAAACAAATAATGAAATAATAATAAAAATAGACAATAAAGAAATAAAAATAAATTGATTAAGAATAAGAAAAAGAGGGGTTCCAATTATCTTGAACCATGCATCGACGGAGTGGTTGATTATTATCATAATAAGAACGAAACAGTAGGATGTAGAATGGGTTAGATAAACTTAGATTGACGTGTGAAACGATAAAATACTTTAAATGGAATTTACGATAATAGATTAGATAAAAAAATTTAATAAATTTGAAATAAAAGTTAAATTTGCTGCATGTCTACGGTCAATAAGAGAATCTAAGTGAAAAATGGAATAAAACAGAATAGTAAAGGCGAGCAGGGTGTCATTTTGAGTATATAGCTGACAAACTTCAGGAATTTACTTTTAACCTCGTATAAAACTTTCAGGTCTTAAAATCTAAAATTAACTCATTTATGACATAAAAACTTCATAATTGAAAATTTCTATACATAGCGCAATATTTTTTAAAATTAATTTGGTATTTAAATACTTTTTGATGAAAATTTCAAGTCTAACGTACCTAGTTATTTATGAAATTATGATGAAATAACGATAATCAATTTTGACGAAGTTGTGTTTTACCTATGCGTTAAAATAATATTATGGGAAAATCGAAAAGAAACCTTCACCAACTAGATTAAATTTGCTACCAGAAAATGAGTAAGCATATACACAAATTGGAGCAGTCTTTCTAGTAAAATTTTTGGGTACCCACTGACGTCATAAAAAAAAAACACATCTGCATTGTATTATAATACCATACTAGATATCAGAATTGAAAATAATCATTTGGTGAAATCAATTTTTAGTTAGTACTTATATGTACTATATGTAGGCTCAGTGGCGGATCTGCGGATTTGGAGAGGATCAGTTTTAAAAATTAATAAAAATAAACAAAACAAAACAAAAAAAAAAAAATTCCATTTTCAGATGAAACTTTTGGTATAAATATATTATATTTGGGCGGGGGGGGGGAATTCCACCATCCCCACCATGGATCTGCTCCTGTCAGTGGAAAAGTTAAATGGTGTTCGGCAAATTCAGAGAAAGGCCCCAATCCATAGGTTTATAATTTGATTCTGTATACTACGAATCTGGGTCGGATTTATAGTTTGGGGGCTCTGGGTTCAGAGTTCGCCTCCTAAATGAACAAAAAAAAAAAAATGGTATTGAAAATTTTTCTCACCACTGCACTGTTAATTGCAATATAATTTAATACGTTGTATAATATATTAAATATTAAATTAAAAATAGGATGCCACACACCCGATTCTTAAGAGGTTTTGTATAGCCAATTTTAAGGATATTTAAAAAAATATGATAACCTTACGATTGAACATTTTTTAAACACATTTCAGAAGTACCTAATTAAAAGTTAATACATAGTTTTATTATACTAGTAATATTATATTTTTCTTGTGAAGTGTTAATAAATAAGTATTAAATACGAGGCAAAGCGTGTTTCGGAAGAAACACATTGCTGAGAAACTGAGTAATTTTATCATTTGATGAGCTCTATAAAAATTTAAACATCATAAAATAATTTACATTTTTACATGGGCGATTTTCGATGAAATTATTAAAGACTTATAAGACTGAATTTCTCAGAGTTTTCTATTTTTAAAACTCTTAACACTCGACTAACAATAGCTTTATTTAAAATCGTCCGCATGTAAAAATTTAGATCATCTTTTGATTTTCAATTTTCTATAGAGGTTATGTACTAAAATAATTCAGTTTTCTAGAAACGTGCATCTCTGAAGCATGTTCTACGTGAGGAAACACGGCAGTGTAACGTCACCTTAATATATATGGTACTAGTTTAGAGGGGGCCTCAAAACAAAAATTAGTTAGGGGCCCCGTCTGCATTTGCCGACTAAACAGTAAACGACCGATAGATTCGCCACTAACCCCTGTGTTGGCAGATAACAGATTTTCTAAAATATTTTAATTTTAGTTTTTAAACATTGTATAACGTGATAACTTTGTAGGTATGTATCTACTACAAATTTTAATAAGTTTATAAAATGAAGATGTACCTAGATATAATTTAAGTGTTTTACCTTTACCGATTAAAATTATTTAATAGATGATTAAAATTAAAATTAATTTAAAATAGAAAAAATATATTATATAGCCATATATAGGTTCCACATTTAATATTTATTTGTGTTTATAATATAATTGAAGAAAAAAATGACGTCGATATACAGCGATGGTGAAAATTGGTCCATCATTCTTTTGGTCCTCGGACACCGGACAAGAATCAGCAGGATACAGCAATACAATATGTATTTATTGTTACCTACTTTAAAATTTGAAAAACGATTCTGAGTGATGTTTTGTATACTATTATTTTATTTTGCAAATAAATACACCTACTTAACTTGACTTTACATTTGTTTATAAAACTAGTTATTCAGATGTTCTTTTATTCGAAAAAAACGCAATATCTAAGATTTTCTCATTTTCTTCCTATCCATAACTCTCCAAAATTGATCCTCAAAAATTTAAATATTGATCGTGAGGTACACTTTTAGGTTTAAGAACAGTCAACAGATATTACTCTCACAAATAAAAATATAATATTGAATTTATTATTTATTAGGTTTATTCTTTTATGGCCGACCCAAAATAGTTGGAAGAGAAGGCGAAGGAGAAGGAGAAGAAGAAAAATCTTCTAAAATATATATAAATTCGTCCAGTAACAGATGGTGGAAGTTGGTCCATCCATGGGCTGTCCCCATGGGCGTAGTAACGGGGGACCCTCCCCCAAATATTCAATGTTTAGAAAAAATTGAATTAAAAAAAATATAATATCAGTTCAAAATATTATTAATAACTATATTTTTAATATATTTTCAAATTCATACAAAATCATGTGTTTCAAAATAGTAATATAAAAACGTTTTGAACAATATTCCAGAAATTATTTTTATGTAGTAGGTAGTATAAAAGCGCACCCGCAGGCGGTTGCCTGGACTTTATATGTTTGATATTTGTATTTCGTATTATGGGTTTTGTTTGTCATTTATTTTACTGTCGTCGTGTGATTTGACAATCAATGGACTGCAGATGGTAGTTATGAAGTAAGTAAAATATACAATTTTAAATCTACTCTTGGCGATTTATTCGCGTGCGTTGTTATATATATATATTATTTTTATAATATATTGTTATATTTTATTTAAAAATCCATAATATGGTACTTATATTATAATAAATAATAATGTAATGATATCAGATAAGTATGTAGATATAAGGTATAAAAACATTACAACATATAACACATAATATACACTATGCACTTATTAATTTTATAAGTATACCTATATTCAGTGTCGGACTGGCATCAAAAGGCATAGTCCACGATTTGGTCAAAGGGCCCATATATCCAATGAAAAATAATAATCATTCCACTTAAGAGTACGTCCCATATCAAATTTTTACGAGTTCTACATTATATAGAACATTTTTAAGAAAATTTAAAAACCGCTTCACAAAAAACATTTTCTCGGGTAGCAGTAGTCCTCATTTATTAAAAAATACAATATAATAAACATAATTATCTGTGTTTAACCGTCATCCTTCTTTCGATAACATAAATCCTCCAAAAAAGTGATTTTTATAAATTAAAAAATTAATGACTTTTTTTTATGGATTTGTATTAAAAAAACATATATATATAACGATAGAAGTTCTAAATATGGTGTATAAATTTGGTCTCTTAATTACGACTACAGATTGAGAAAATATGTGTGGCATCCTCAAGTCTTAATACATAATACTTTGAAAAAAGTTATATAAAATTTAAATAATCCTAGGAAACTAAATCGTTTATTATTTTATTATTACCTACTGTGATATAGAGACGGTAGGTGTGTTTAATATGTTTTGTAAAAATGTATAGGTCTTAAATTCAAAAATTGATAGAAAATTTGAAAATGGATACAGTTAATTGGAAGATTGTGGGGAAAAATTACTTGTTATAGATAATATTATTATGAATTATTCTATTCAAACAACATCGTTTAATTCTTTTCAAACTTGACCTGAAATGTATATTGGACGTAGATATATACAAAAAAATAATGAAAAATCAATTTTTAGTTCCCAACAAAATTTTTAATCAAGTATTTGAAAAAAAAAATTCTATAATCATAAGAAGAAACAAAATTGTATATAAAATGTATTGTATAATAAATTAATCTATGCCTTGTGAAAAGAGGAAAAATGGTAAAATTTGGAATATTATACATTTTTGGTGATAAAGAAATATATAATAGATACCAATATGTACATTGAGCACGAGCGTTTTTTAAATAAATATTCAATCTATCTGAGTATTATGAAAGAAATTCTGATAAATAATTTATCCAAAAACTTAATACATACTTTACAAGAAAATTAAAAATATACTATTTTACAGACCTTTACAAAAACAGATCAACCCTTCGGACATTTTGACTATAGTTATAAAACAAAGTTGTTAATTTTATAATTTTATAAGGTTTACCTTCCAAAATTACCCTTAACGATCAAAAAACCAATTTTAAAATTAGTCAAATTTGGAAGATCTTCTAGTGGTGGTAAATTGTAAAATCTGGAATGTTTTTAATTTTGTAAATAGTATACAATGCAACAATAAAACTAAAAATCATAACTTAATCGCAGTATTATAGTGGAAGATTAGTGATACATATAAGTAGGTACATTTTAAATAAAATATGTAAATAGGTTCCTATCTATACTACAGATTTCAAAAACAGATCAATCGTTTAGAATTTTTTACTATAATTGCAGAATAGGAAATATTAATGGTCTATTTATTAAATAAATATCGGGTCCGTAGATTTATTAATAAATAATATTATTCAAATATAAGCAAGGGGGCCAAAATTAGTCAAGGGCCCAGTCCGCGATCGCTTACTAGCGGTCCGGGCCAGTCCGACCCTGGGGATAGCATTAAGAACGACGTTTTCTATACACTTGCAAGGTTCCTTTTAGTAAGTTAATTATATAATTGTTTGTTAAATATGACTTTACTTCAATAGGCGGCCTATGTGAGCTTTATGGTCTCCAGTAAATTGTATTAATTACAGAATATCTATACAAGTCGAAATACAATATTTAGTCTTTAGTTATGCATTTATAGTGTACTTGAAAAGGAGCTTACACATCTGAGTACACTCAAACCGAACATGTGTACTCACTTCAAGTTCGCGCCACATCTTCTCGAGTGGCTTGTGGTGTGCATTCATGCTCAGCCTGAATTTGCTCAGATGCATACGCTCCTGAAGACATTGCACCTGCATTTTTTGTCTCCATCCATCTAATAGGCAATGTAGCAAAATAACACTACATGTTAAAAGACATTACATTTATTCTTTTTAGTAGTGTAATTTTGCTATATTGCCTATTATTATTATCTGTGTCGTTATAATGATAACCGAGCTTCCGACATCTGTGAGCTTCTAGGGAACCAACTATATATTTTTATGTATCATATAACAAAAATAAAATAATTATAATAATAATCATATATCGGTACAAGACAGGATCATAAGTTGCCAAACCTATCTATATAATCGTGCTCCCTCTCAACGTATTAACATAATAATAAGGCATACTACGGTGGCAAGTCAGTGAAATTTTATCATTAAATACATAAGATGCGGAAGCAGCAGAAGTAACATAATATTATATAATAATATGTATCATTTAAAAATCTAAATAGTCATTAAACATGCATAATTAAGTACGTATGTTTTTTAATTTTACTGTAATGTATTTAATGAGTGAGAGGTATCTTATATGATTAGTGTGGATTGAAAAATCGTGAGTTATGACCAGTTGAAATAAATAAACCATTTAAATATCATTTACATTTAAATAATTGTGTTTAAGTTATTTACTATGTATTACCCATTTAATAAATTATTCTCATTTCCAAATTCAGGTTAAAAGACGAATTTAAATATAATTTTACAATTTTTTTTTTTAAATGTTTGTATAGTTATGACATTATGAAATATTAAATAATAATGGTAGTTTATTATATTTTGATTCTGACGTTACGGATGTTCTTATTGGATAATTTATTTGCGCTTATAGAATATAAGGTTGTTTATTATTATTTAATATTTATTTTAATTGTAAAATAAGCACAATGGTGGTGTACTATTCAAAAGTTGTAGAGCATAGCGTAGCAATTATTATTATTTTAGATAATTAATTAACCACATCACTTAAAAAATATATATCAAGGTTCAATACCGCTTTATCGGCGAGGAACACCGAAGGATACCCGTATCCATAAATCCGATGATCCGACCAGTATCGTACATCGGGACTGAGGTATGCACTCACCCGTGAACTGGTACGAGCTTATATTCCGCGGCCGGTGCTCGCGTGGTCCGCAGACGACAAGGGACCGCTTAGGTGGTATGCCGGGCACTCCCTAAACTACAAGGGGTATTGAATAGCACCTATGTGCCATGCGGGTCTTGTCCCTTACGGACTTGACAAAACCCATTGGTATTAATAATAATATTCGTATTTGAACAGCAAAAAAAAAGTAATTATTTAGTTTTATTATTAAAATGGTAATATATATTGTCACTATATACATAATTATATAAATTGTGCTTATTCCTATTTATTCCATCATACAGCAGTGGTTTAAAATACAAGAATACGCCATATAAAAAACATACGAGACAAATTTTTTCACTCGTTGCCTACTTATTTTGTCTTTTTACCCTGAATGGCTTGAATTTAATTGAACTGAAAAAAAGAGCATTCCTATAGAGGATTTTTATAAGAAGAGGATAAGTAGAACTGTACGTTTTCTGGCTGTATATAGAAGAATAATGAACAAGTGTATGACGAATGTACCTCTATATTATTGTGATAAATGCAGCAGAAGAAATATTTTTATTACGATTAAAAGAATAGAATATGAAATATACTTTGATGAGTATTTCATCTATATGTAAATTCGTATATAATTGTAGTCGAAATCCATAATCGAAAAATATATTTTATTCCGTGGATTATATTTCCAAGATACTAAAGAAAAACGTCTTGCCACAAAAATATAAAATAATAAAATGTAGGTACCTAATTAAAAACACTAAATATTAAAAGCATTCCTAATCAAAATATATTTTGTAGGTACCTAAAACTACATAAAACCAATTATTTAATATTTTATATATTATGACAATAAATTTGAAAATACGTGCCTAATTATGATTTGTACTGATATACCTATACGGATAGGAGAGAAAAAGCGTAATTCAAAGAAGTGCGGATCCAGGGGTGATGAATCACAAAGGTTGGCCTGCAGTAGTTGGTCAACAATGATTGTTTGGCAACTTTATTGATAATAGGTAGTATTTGTTTTATAATTGATTTTATACACTGCTAAAAAAAAATTGTTTTTGGAGGGCGATAAGAGCAACCTCCCAGTGGTGTTCCCCGGGTCATGCAAATATAGGCTCTTATAAGTACATTATAAATGTATAAGTAAAGACTAAATATTGTATTTCGACTAAAAGCTGATTTACTGCAGGTATATATAGATATTCTGTAAAAAAAATTTACCGAAGACTACATAGTACACTGTGGCTGCATATTGAAATAGGTATATAGTCATATCTATATTTTAACAAACTATTATATTAAAGCGTTCACACAGTGAAAGTAGCGCATGCGAGTAGTTGTCAAGATAGTATTCTTCCAAAATTATTTACGTATAATATATAGGGCGTGATAGGCGCTATCGCATTATCATGAAAATGTGATAGTGCGAGAGTGACTATCATGCCCTAAATATCATACTACATAAGTGATTTTTGGCTACTTCCATGCGCTACCATCATTGTGTGGGCGCAGCTTAACTTACTGAAACAAACCTTACAATGTATAGACAATTTCGTTCTACATGTCATCCCAACGAAATAGGTTTCATCGAAAACTCCACATAGTTGCTATATGCAACGTAAACTTTTCTGATTTAAATTTATATTCTTAAAGGGTGTTTTGGGTACCTATTCAAGTTTTCCTGTGTATCGGTTGTCTCAAAAATGTTTTTAAGAAATATATAGTTTTAATATTCTAAGATAAGTTGAAAATACTTACTATACGAAAATATGTGTAGAATGTTACAATGTGACATATATCACCATGTGAAATATGTGACAATATGACATTCACACATGGGAATACGTGACTTGTATATAATTATTAACAGAAGGATACATAGTTTTAAATATAAAAGATGATTCTTAAATTAATAGCATACATTTGCAAACAGTAAATTAAAATTGAATTTCTTTTTATCTTGTGTTATAGTCATATATGACTATACTACCTATAGGTAGTATAGTCATAGGTAATATAGTTATAGATAGGTAGTATAGTCAAATATAATACATTTTTTTTCTATCTACCCAAATTCGAAAACCTGAGGGGTCCACAACCGTCCTATCCATTTTTTTTCAATTAAATTTCAATCTTATTCCGATTTTTGAAATGTGCATTTTTACACGTTTTATGAGTTATTAAAAAATCAATTTTTTTGATTTTTTCAATAACTGTAAATCTTGAAAAAATTAATATAAAAATATATAATATACATTTATATTTATGATATAAAAAAGGCTATGTAGATCTTTAGATAATATTATTAGCTATAATTTGTTTCCTGTTTCTAACATGTTTGTAAGTTGATAAAAATGAAAAATGCTATTGCAAGTTTTTCGTTGAAAAAATCAATGCTCAATGATAAAATGTGTCCCAGTGGTGCAAAATGTTTTATAAAAATTATGAAAATCAAGTGACGTTAAAAATAAATAAATACATTTTCAAAGATAAAAATGTGGAAAAATTCTGATTTTGCTATAAAAATCTCTCTTATAATAACATAAATTCCAGTAGTCAGCACCCACCTATAAAAATGAGTCACTGGGCACGGGATAAGACTTGGGGAAGGCATTACACCCAATCACCCCCCAACCCTGGGCAATAGGTAATCGGCAAAAACAGAAAGTTGATGAAATTTTTATTTTTTTTATTGCCTATTTACATTTAATTTCAAGTCCAAGTCGTATTTTGGAGACCCCCCCCCCCCCAAGAAATATGTTTTCGGCTGTCATTAAGTTTATTATACCTATACCTATGTTGAATAATATAACACATACCCATGCTGATACCAATTACAAAGTTATCAATATTTACTATTATTATACCTATATTTGTATACAGTAGGTATATAGGTATATTAGAAAATAATGTACACAACGGAAGTTAGTAAACAAATCAATGATGCCAAAGTGCAACGAATGTATTGATGATATTCGTATTTAATTCACTGAATTGCTTTCATGCAACACCTACCTAAAAAAATAATTAACAACCACAGAAATAGGTAGGTACCTACTATTAATAAAACAAAGGAACATCTATAATACTTATACATTGGTAGAGGTAGGCATATATTTAGATTTTATATTGTAGAAGTTACTGGTTTTTAAAAACATTGATTTAACAACCTATATACATATAGACTATATAGATAAATACTTCAAATTGTATATCTATTTAATAGTATACATTATAACAACCTTAATTATTGTATATTATTTAATATCTAACTCATTAGTAAAACATAATAGTAAAGACTAGAATAAAATAAAATTATTTAGACTAATTAAATTAAACAAATATAAATATTGAAATATTTGAATCCAAATTACAATTTAATTTATTAATATGCACTATGTAATTGTACTTGAACTATTTATCATTGATTATATCAATGTATTTATTTAGTAAAATATTCTTAAAAAATTTGACAGATAATTGTATTTTAATATATAAAGAATAAGATTTTAACACCATAAAACAACTTGAAACTATGAAAAGATACTCAAGATAACAAAAGTTCAGTCTTAGGCAATAAAGTAATTAAAATTATTTATATAAATAATATTATTAATTACTCCAAGTTACTGTAACGAAATGATGTAATTTTATTAAATTTATTCATGAGTAATTTCATTACTTTTAAAAAGTAATTTTAATAATTTTAACACGATAGGTTTTTTTTATTAAATATATTATAACCAATTGGTTTTATAATGATGTGTTTTTTTATATGACTAAAGATTTTTTTCGGGTAAGAGACAAACAAGAATTTTGGAATTTCTTTGGTATAAAACTGGTTTTAGTTGGTACTTTAGGTAGATAATTTTTTAGATTCTCCAAGTAATTTTCTTATTGTAAAGAGAAACTACCTTTTATAACAAATATTTCATAAATACTGGGAAAATAACCAATATAATAAATATCAAATATGTTATGGTTACTTATTTTATTTATTTTTTAATATTAAACTTCACTCGGAATTATCTTTTGAATGCAATGATTCATCTTTGCTTTCAAAATTAAAATAATAATAGTTATAATGTAGACTATCCAACTTCCACCATCTATATATGGACGATTTTTTTATTAATAAATAATTAATTAGTAATGTGTATAGTATGCTTATATCGGATTCACTAATTGCCAAACAAAATACAATGAAAATTAAAAAATAGGTCATTTTAATAAATTTACATTTTTTTTAAACAGAAAATTAATTTATTATAAAAAGAAATTGGATAATGAAAAAGTAGATAATGTTTTATTTTAATTTTATTACTTTTTAAAAGTAATATATCCAAGACTGCAAGTAATAATAAATAAATATCTAAATGTTAAATTTTATTGTACTCCAAATTGAAATAATTAATTTAATTTACTTGTAATTATATTAATGTAATTAATTAATCTTTTCAACATAAATATGCAGTAATTACACAATGATTCCCCTAACTATTATATAATCAATGCTAGATATAATCTTTTAACTTAAATTCCATACATTTCAAATTTAGATAATTTAAAATATGTATTATTATTATACTCTATCTAGCAGGAGAATTCACACATAACTGGCTAGCCAAGATCATGATGAAAATCTCTGCATTCTGACCAAAAATGTGTACAGCATATAAAATGTTACAGTACAATATTAATATAAACACGTGTACAACATTAGTAACATGATGTAAAATGGTTTTCAGTATACGTGTTATATTATAGTATTGGACAGGAAAAGTTTTCTGTGACCAAAAACAAATTGCAGACTCAGAAAAACTGGAAAATATTGGGTATTTTGAATTTGTTATCATATTATTTCAATTTAAAACGAAATGCTTTAATAACAAATTTTTACTTAAACTATTATAATTATTACATATTATAGATTATTAAAACTTTTAAAGAAATAAACTCTAAAATCTTCGTTTATAAGACGTTCTTTTAAAGGATATACATATTATAAATAATGTTTTTACTCTGGCTGTGAGTATCCTTGCTCATATCATATAAAACATTTTTAATTAAAAAATGTAAAAATATAAAGATTAGGAATTAAATATCTAATGCGAGAGAAAAAAAAATAGTCAATAGAGTAAAATATATAAAGAACTGTTTACAAAAATACTGAACATATATACAACACATTTCAACATTTGTACAATTGTTTAAACAAGGGAAACCGCATCAGCTACATTGTTATGACTTTTGACACCTGTGTACAGACTCAAAATTCCAGATGAAAATAGTATGCCAACTAACATTAATATTAAAATAAACATACTCATTTTATAAAAACAAAAACATAACATGTACCGGATATCAGCTTGAGAACATGTGTGTATTAGGCGAGAGGTAGCGTGTAAGGTCAAAGCTTACAGATAACTTTTCCAGTCCACGACTATAGTGTTAATACTACTGGTATGACAGTATGCTATGATAGTAGGCAGTCTTAGCCAACTTAAGAATAATCATGAATTCTCTCAGACAGAATACAACTTAACATAATATCTACTATATTGTACTCCATCTCAAAAAAATACATATTATTAAATTTTAAAATAAACAGAATATAAAAATATTATGAATTAGTATATTATTTAATATTTATTGTTATTAAACTGTTCAAGAAAGCCAATTCTGCATGTAAAATGTTCAATGATTATCTAAGTATTTTTCATTAAATTATTCCAAATAGGTATACCAATTATTAATATTTGTGTGATATTTTGTCATTCAATAATACTTAATAGTTACTATATAAATTAAATTAGTTAATAACCTGTTTTCACTAAAAAAAAAAAAAAATAACAAATCTGAAACAATTATAAATGTCATACATTAAAATTATTAGAAAATAATATTAATGAAATTGGAAAAAATAAAAACATTAGACCTACACTAAAAAGAATATTATGAAATATTCAACAGAAATATAACGAATAAACTTTGACTAGTTTCTTAGGCACAAAAAAGTATCGTCAAACTGTTTCAACTCTACTTTCAATAATTCGGCTTTATTTCTTAACAATTTTGAAACTTCTGTTGATTGAGTTAACATATTAAGTTCACGATCTAAATTTTTCATTTCATCATTGAGATCTGTAGCAGATTCATCGACTAATTGGCATAATCGTGCAAATGTAGTAGAAAGTTCTTGCTGTACTTGATGGCTACAATTTGCTGATGTTAGATCAACAATTAAACGAAGTTTACTAGTTGCATGGTCAACATATTGCCTTTTGAATGCTCGTTCTTTTGCCTTTGTTGTCCACGATAATCGCTCATATAGATATAAACATCCATAAATACCAGCAGTAGCTATAATTAAACGCCATCCAACTGTTTTCAACATCTAAACAAAGTTATAATTTAAAATAATATATATATTTACATAATTAACATAATCACTTACAAATCCTGCTAAAATGAGTCCGCCCATTGTACCTTGAGTTCCAACAGAAGCTGCTAAAATACGAGACATCATAGGTAAATTTTGTTCCACAGCTAAGCGACTATCATAACTGTTGTATGATCCATCAAGAGCACTAGTTGATTGATTGTGAGATGGAGACTAGAAGAAATATGATAATACAATGATAACTAATTGATATTAAACAATATCCAAGTGGTAAATTAATTAGATTTACCATTAAAATTTTTGACTGACCACGTGACCAACTAGCTAATGATGACACACGAGTAACTAATGTGGATAAGCCCCAAGAGAACTTAAATTCAAGCTGTTCGTGAAAATCTCCACATAGATTATCACAATGTAAACGATATAAAACTTCAAATGGTTCTCGTTTAGGATTTGTCACATTGATGTTCCTTTTGTCTTCTGGCAATAGTGTTGACATTTTGTCAATCATTTCTCTTTGACTTTGGTCTATATTCATTGCCAAAGCAGTGGAAAGTCTAGCTCGCAGATTGCTACCAAGACCTGATTCGACATGACTATGGAGTTCTTTTTTATAAACATTTAAAACTAATGGATCTGAGTGAAATGGTAAATTAAATTCATCAACTAAAACTGATAATCTCCGGATTTCATCACTCAATGCTTTAGATACCTAATTAAACAAAATAATATTAATTAAGATTTATTTATTAGATTTAAAGACAGTTTTAAAGTGACTGACTCTTCCATGTTTTCCACACTAAATTAAAAAAATATCCCTTAACCATTTAAAAGCAATTGGGTATAGTATTTCACGATTATATATGACAAAATAGATTTGTCGTGGTACTTTAGGATTAAACTATATTGTATATGTTAAAGAATATAAAATAAATTAAGAGAAAAATTATAGGTATAAATGCAGTATAGTACCAATGCTAATTTTTCAAATATTTTATTCATAATATATGTTTTCAGTCGTTGAATTTAAAAAATTAAAAACAAACAAAAATTTGTTTTTTTAGTGACAAGATAAATATATTTTTATTATAATTTACCCCCGAAATGCTTTAACTTTGACTTGTTACAAACCCAATGTGGTTAAGAGTATATACTAACATGGTAATAACATTAAAATTAAGTACAACAGCCAAATGTATATCTATATCAATAAGAAAACTTTAAAATTAAAAATACATATTTTACGAGGTAAAACCACATTTTGAGAAATTAGTTACCTATTTTGATGCCATTTACGTCATAACTTACAAAATAGAATAATCAAAATTGATCATAAATAAATAAATAAATCATAAAAAAATACACCAATTGAAAAAAGAAATTTTTGAAAACTTTATTTTGGAAATTACAATTATTTGAAAAACCAAGTTTTTCTTAGTTTTTTGTATAATTTTCAAAGTAAGTTAGAGTGAAATACGTTTTTTAACTTTTCCAAATTCAACTACCCAATAAAAACACATATGAAAAAAAAAAAAAAATAGAAAAATGAGCATATCTCACTAAACTGCATTTGTTTCAAATTCTAATATACTAATATAAATTAAAACATTATTTTTTCCAAATTCAATTAAGCTTAAATTAATAAATTCAAATTAAAAATAATTCCAGCCAATAACCAAAATATCCTAACTTTTTCATGATTTCCTTGACTTGATTAAAATCTCCTGACATTTCCATGTTTCTATATTTTTTAGGCTTCTATGTAATGTATAGTTTATAGTAAACTTACTTTATCTTCTACGTCATCAACCATATGATGAATTTTCATTTTCATTTGATTTGTTATATTTATAAGTTGTTGTTCAGTAAAATTTAATTTATTTTGAAATTCTTTTTTTTGGCACATTTTTAAATGTGTTTGTTCTTGACTTCTATTGAAAATTATTTCCATCATTTTAAACATTTCTCTAAAAATAAAAAATAAAAACATGTTTTTTTTTTATCATTGATACCAATTTTTAAATGTATTAGAAACATAAATAATTACCCTCCAATTAAAATTAATATATGTATTGTCATTGTTTTTAATTTTATAATATATGATAATTATTAATAAGTAGATATCATACTTCACCAATTGCTTCCCTTGTTGCGAATGATTCAAAAACTTGGTTTTAATTGCAGACTTTGATATACATTCTTCAAATCTACGTTCAAATTCTTGAAATTCCATATATCTGGCAGAAAATCCTTCAGCTAATGCTCCACTATTTGGTGCTAATCCTTTCCGTTCCTGTACACGAGCTTGTAAGACTTCTTTAGCAGAAATAAAGAATATCCGAGATGCAGCTTCTTCGATTGTGCAAACTTTCAATTCCTTCACTAGAAAATCTATAGCACGCTCCATATGTTGCTTACGTACCTATTAAAACCATAATATGAATATTAGATGGTTGAATAAGTTTAATTAAAACAAGCAAAAATAATCAATAAATAATATACTTAAAATGTACACGTAAATATTATTTACAATTTGTCAAGTGCAATTAAAGACAAATAATTTTCTTACCTGTTCTTGGCTATTAAACTGAACGGAAAGATAGTAACATAAAAAAGGATAGGTATTTTAATAAGAATACACATTTAAGTATGTGTATATTTTACCTGGTCTAAGAATTCGGGTTCATTAGCAGATGCATCCCAGCGATTATTCAATATAAATATATTTGGCTTTGACAATTTAGTTGAAACTTTATGAAAAAAATTCTTTTCCTGAAAACACAAATCATTGTAACATTATATTCTCTATTATTGAAATGATATACCTATAACCAATGTCTTTTATTTATTGGATGAAACAATAACAGAAAAGTACTTAAAGTATTTATTTGAATACTTTTTACAAATTTTTTAAGTACATTAGGTTATATTTTTATTTTCAATTATAATAATTATAAAAAAAGTACTATGTTGGAAATATTTGAATAAAATGTTATTGGTAAATAATGGTTAAGTAAATTTAGATTAATTATTTTTACTTTAATATTAAAAATTATAACATTAAAATTATAATTTTATATACTATCATTGATTATAAATTACTCAATTATAATATATATATATACAATGAACCTATAATATGTGTATTAAATCAAATCCAAATTATAATTTTAGTTTACTAAAATATTTTTCTTAAAATTTAGTCTTAATTTATGGTTATAAACCAGGAGTCTCCAAACTACATCCCGTGAACAAATTTTTAAAGCCGCCCCCTATGGAAGATAAAAACCTAAAATTATGTGTAATACAGCATTGTTTGTTTTAAACATTTTTGAAATAAATAGGAACAGATTACCCAAACATACTATATTTTACAGCAGTTCGATGGCTCAAGCATGTTTTTTATCACAATTTTTCAAGATAAGAAATTAAATTTAAAAAATTCGACCATTGTTTTTATTACCTCGCAGATTTTTTGTAAGCACAAACTATGTACAATTATTAACCAAATATATATATATATATATATTAATTCTTATATATTTTTGTATTTCTGTAATATTAAAAATAATTTTGTTTTTATGCTTTTGGCCCTCAAAGTGCATTTATTTTTTCATATGGCCCTCGAATAAAAAAATTTGAAGATCCCTAGTATAAACTATAAATATTATAAAAATTTTATTTTATTTCTTTATTTATTTTTTAGATTAATTTAATAGAATGTATTAAAAGCTTTTTAAAAAAGTACAGTAAGTCCTCATTTAACGTCAAGATTAGGTTCATAGAAAACACAACATTAACCGAAAAAACGTTAAGTGAAACACTTCTTACATACACTTTATTATAATGTGTTCCTGCCAATAAATAATAATGTATTACATATTTTACAATTGTTTGATGAAAATTTCACGATTTATTTATTTTATTTATACATTATTAAATTATTAATTGTTTATATTAAATTATATTAAATTACATATATTACAATTAACAAAAATTTATAATTAGATTTAGATAGATTTAGTACATCCGTACAATTCCAATTTTTTAAAATATTTTCGGTCATAGAAGGCAAACCTGGGCGTTTTGTTGCCATATAAATTAATATTAACAATTAACGGTAAAATAATACATAATAGTAATATGTATATATACAAAAACTGTAGTCGATAGCAATAGTGTCATTGAATGACTGATTATCAATTAAATAAAAACTATTACAAAGTTACAAAATTTTACATACAATTATGTATATAAGTATAATATATTAAATTGTTAGAGATATGTTACTTAAAAACTTTTGACTATTCATTGCTAATAGTATTATTTATGATAAAGATACTTGTAACTTTTTCTAATGTTTTAATTTTTATTAGTTTTATAATACGAGTACCTACTAAATTTACTACTAAAGTTGTTAAACTTAAGATTTTTCTTAATGAATTAATCTAAATAATTTATTGTTCTATATATTGTTGGTTTACTTTCTTAATTCCATACTAAATAAACATTTTACTTTGATTATTTTTTTGTTGAAAGTTTAAAACATTACTTATAACTTATATATATAATATGTTTAAAATTGAATAATTCCATAGAATAATCTATTGCAATATAAAATATTATTTTTTAATAAAATTTGTATTAAAAAATAAATGCAATTTTTTTAAATAAATATACCAAAAATAATTTGATATTAAAAGATGTTTAACATTTTATTTAGATATTTAAAAATGTCATAACAAAGTTGATCCAATATGTGATTTTTAAAAATCTTTAAGTAAATATATTCATGCCAGCAAACAAAAATTGTAATCACTTGACAACAAAAATTCTAAAAATTACTCGGCAATACTACAATGTTGTTATTTAGTAGTAAGCAAAACCTCACTCAACTATATCACTTACCTATCCCTAATTACTCTGTGTTCCATTTCTCTAAAATCATACTCTACATATTCTGTTTTACCTTAACTAATCCTTTTTCCTTCAGAGCTTCTTTCAACCCTTACAGTCAACCATTCATTTCATAAACTCTTTCCAACCAACACTATATCATCTACAAGCAGCATGCATCATGGTACCCCAGGCTGTATATCCTTTGTTATTTCATTCATCAGAGAAAATAAATAAGGACGCAAAGCCAAACTCTGGTATACTTCTACACTGATACACTGACCATAAAATCTCAGTTTACCCACACAAAATCCTTACTTGTGTACTTGTCCCTTTTTACTTTTTCTCAATTAAATTTACATACATCTTTGGTAACCCTTTCTTCATTAATGTCCATTTCAAGATCACTCTAGGAACCCTATAATATCTCTGTGAATATTTCTCTTTTTTGTAAACCTAAAATATTTGAGTCACAATAATTGTATAAAAAAAAATTTTTCAATATTTTTATCGTTGTAGGTTTTTTTGTTTTATACTTCTTACGTTACTTTAAATACTAATAAATAATAATTAACTGTTGGTTTCATATTTCATATTGATGCATTAAAATGTTTAAAAAAATATTTTGTGTTGAAATATATATATATAATATATATAATATGAGTTATAAATACTATATTCACAATATAATTACTTAGTTTTACATATGTCTTTAGTTTGAGTTATATTTATATAATTAATAATAATAATTCAATATAGTTATATTGAGTACTCAAAACTGTTTTATAGAGTATAATTAATTATATACAAGACTTAGACCAAAATAAAATTCAGATATTCTTAAAACTCAATAAAATCTTAAACCTAATTATGTAAGACAATATTTTAAAACCATATTTTATAATTTAATGATTAAATGTGATTTTTAAAATACATAATTTAAATTAAATAATTTACTTACAGTAACCATTAACGTTGATTCAGCATTAGCAACCAAAACAAATACATCAGCATCAATGCAATGAGCATCAATCCAATCATCCAAATGTGGAGTTACATCAACTCCAGGAGAATCAACTAATGCTACATCATCTCTTAATAAGCTACATTTATCTTTTGGCCAGTACACGTGTACCAATTCTTTCTCATTCAATTGTTTTTCATAATTTAATGCATGTGCTAAATGGCTAACAGACTAAAAATGCATATATAATTTAAAAATTATGATATTCATTGTCCGATAGCCCACATAATCTAAGTATACTCACTTCTACATTTTGCTTTTCATTACTACCTTCAGTAACTAAATATGCATCACCAGTTTGGGAACCTTCAACTTGCAGAAAACAATTAGTTGTATGACCAATTCCACTTGGAAGGACCTTTTCTCCCAACATAGCATTTACAACTGTACTCTTTCCATTGCTTGTTCTAAAAAGAATTTAAACTAATTAAAACTCAAGTTCATAAAAAAAATCATATAAGTAAAATATGTATTTAGTACATATATATTATACATATTTCAGAAATTAACTAAGTCAATCTTAATTTAAATCTCACTAATTGAATATATATAAATAATAATTACAAATTATTATGAAACCTATATCATATTATACAGTGTACAATAGATAGTGTTATTAAGTATTTCAATATTTTTTTGTGTATTTAAAATACAATTAAAAAGGAGTACCTATTTGATATAATATTATTATAAACATTTAAATACATTTTAAAAGTATTATTTACAACACTGGTAATATATTATTATGTTACTATATATGACAATTGTTAGTAATTATATATAATATTATACATAAATATTAGTTATTTGATGATGTTGACTAATTCATTAAATATAGGCACATTATATTTTAGGATATTTACCACTAATTTAATGTCCAAAATAGCTAGAAAATATTTTAAATTAAGTCATATATCAATTCACATTTTGTAAGGATTTTTGATGGTATCATTATTTTTTTGTTTGATTTGAATATTTATTTTTACCGAAAATCTCAATTTCACTTAAATTAAAAAATATATATTTATATGTTATACTAAACACAAATATCATGAGAAACCATACTTTTTTTTCATCTTGTATAACCTTTATTCTATACTACATTTTATATGCATTTCTAAAATTTACCAATTTCAAAGGAAAAATTCACTAGTTGATATATAGTAATAACATTATCTATTAACAATTAATAATATAGGATTCGTATTTTTAAGTTTTACACTAAACAATAAGCAATTAAAAATATTAAATAATAACAAACCTTCCAAAGAAAGCAACTTTCATATGATCACGTGTCAATACTTCACAAATTCCTTTGACTTTAGATCTATAATCTAATATAAACTTCAATTCATCTGTATTGATTACATCAGGACATTTATTGTTCACATCTATAATATAAATTGTTTATTAATATTTCTAAATACTAACAGCAAATTAAAAGTAAAATGTTATTAACATGGGTGGATCACCAGGGAAAACAAGACATTTTAGGACTCCCATTTAAGAAGACATCCTTAAATGTAAATATTTGTACATATAAGGGCTAATCAAAAAGTACTCTGATCGTGTTTATTTAATATTTATGTCAATTAGTATAGAAAAATACCAATAACATTATTCAATAATGAAAATTCCAACAAGTATAATACCGTTAGTTTACAATTGATAACATGATATATTTATTTTATTTTTCTGCATTTTCACATAATTATGTTTTAGTTATGTGGCAAATTTTGTTATGGATATAATAAGAGTACTTATTACTTACACGAGTGAATTTTATTTTAAACTAGAGAAACATACTAATAAAAAATTTTAATTTTTACGGCAAACTTTTGGTATAGATACTGAATTTGAATGTGTTTTGAGTGGTTCAAGTATTTTAAGGAAGGTCGGATATTCATTCAAGGTAACTAACATTCTGGTAAGAATCCCAGCTAAAAAGAAAAAAATGTGGTTTATATTTGTGAAATTATTCTGAAATTCAAATAACTATGAAATAAGTTACAAAAGATGAAAGGCCTTACAGTTCTTGTCAAAAGATATAAACCAAAGATTTAGACATGATTCCCTGGGAAAGTCATAAATACAGTTCTTAGATGGTGCATCTTTGTAGGTAATGCAAATGTTAATACACCAGGCGCTCACACCTCATTGCTAATTTATTAATTTTAAATAAAACATTAAACCCCAAATTCAAGTGTTTCAATAAAATTGTTCCCATATTTTAAATAGAATTGTACGCACATATAGCTCCTTTATTATGCCCATAAAAAAATTTGCAGTAAAACTAAAACAAACTTAAAAATCATAAAAATAGAAGTTATCTTTTTTAAATTACTGGTATTATACTCATTAGAAGTTACTTAATTAAATAATATTATTAGTGTTCCTTATATTTATCAAATACTAAAGGCACATAACATTTTTTTATAATATATATTTATTTTTATAAGAGTATTACATTTTTTAAATTAATTAATTTAAAATTTTATATTTATCATTACAAAAAATTAAGGCAAATATTAATGCACTTTCAGTACTTTTTATTAGCCCTCAGAGTTCATTAATTATTATCAGTCCATACAAAGAATTAATATTTTGTACACAGTACACATTTTTGGGTATTTTATTATTTCACATAATAAATTATCAAAATATAAATAAAAAATATAAAAACAAGATCTCATGACATAACTTCCCAACAAAAAAACAGTTTTTGGAACGTCATTTAGTACTTACTTATAGTTTACAAAAACATTATAATCTAGAAAACAGGGTTTTGACGCTGTTCCTCATTGCAACTTCTTACTATATGTATCCTTATTCTATGTATAGTAGTATATCTATATGTAAATAGTTAATAGAACGATAATTCCATTATAATTTGTACCAGTGCATTTTTTAAGTTAGTAAACTAGGTGACATAAATATCGCCCAGTGAAAATATTTTGTTGCCTAGTAGACTTTATTATTAAAGACTGGGCGACATATGTTTTTAACTACCTATAATATATTTATTAATATGAAATAATCGGGTAATTAATAATTATGGATTAATATATGAAATTGAACAGATGTAGTCATTTTTTAATAATGGACTTGTTGATAATTAATCAGGTATAAGTATACCTATTACAGTCGTATTAAATGTACACAGTTCTAAGACCACCATTGTGTCTATAAGATGGTTAGTGATGATATAGAAAGTATTTTTTGAAATTAAAATATAGTAAAGCTTTGTGCAAAAAAAAGTTATGGGCTATGTGACAACTTACAGTTTATAGACAAACTTCTGTATCATTATAAACAAAACAAAAATCAAAAAACGTTTTGTTAATTTAATTATATGTTTTTTTGAAATTAATATATGAAATTTGGACATAAATATATTATATATTATTCAATATATTATTTATGACTTAAATAAAAATTAAATGTTAAACTACATTTCATTTTTTAGTTATTTGATTATTTATACGAATATTAAAGGTTGTCAATATTTTCAAAAGACGATTCAGAAAATAATTTAAATTAACTATAACTATAATCTTCCTTTGCCAATTATGTGTATTATACAAAGTAACTTATTACTTATTAGTAATAATTATTATACCCTTCCATAGTTTTTCCACTAACTTTTTTTTTTTTTTTTTGAATAACACTAAAGTAAAAGCATACAATTCCATCTGATGAATGTATAATGTATACTACTATATAGTATAGTAGGGTGACCATGTTTTAAAAATTAAAGAACAGGATAACAATAAAAAAAAAGTGAATAGCTATCGTTTAGAAAAATGTTGGATAACAAAAACGGGACCCCCACTTTCAAAAGTGGAACAAAAAGCGTCCTGTTTAAAGTTTGCCGGACAACGGAATGCGAATCTCAAAAACAAGACAATGTCGCAAAATATCATGTTACGTATGGTATATACTCTAGTTATTTAGTGTATACATATAGGTATATTGTGATAAATTTTTTAATGTTGCCCATTGAAAATTATTTAAAATAATTAGAATATTTTTTAAAAAAATGTACTGCTTTGTACTCTGTAATCTTACATATGTTTCAAATTAAATTACTTCCATAACATAGATACAAGTATGTAGACCCATACAGCATACTTAGTCTAATTTATAACTACAAGCCTATATTTAAATGACGTGTTACATTAAAATTTAAATACGCTCAATTTAATTTTTATTTTATAATTTATTATTATCATAGATTAAATATATTTATTATTGATTATTATTGAATCGTGTCTCCAATGTATGATAAAAATTTAAAATAATATAAATTTTGTACAGTGATCAAATGTAAAACTAACATAAAATGAACAAAGTAAAATTGTTAGTCAAGAAATAGAACGCATTCACAAATGCGTTCTAATTCCTTTTAAATGAACGCATTCATAGATCAATAAAAAAAAATTGAATGCATTTTTCCAAACGCTGCAAAAATGTATAAACATATGCACTTTGAATGATCATAAACAAAAATATATTTGTTCTGGATTGTAAAAACAATTCAATACAAATCATTATAGTAAAAAAAAAATAATTTTTTTAATTGAATTTCAAATCTTTGGGTATAATGCACATTTGAAAACATTTAAAAATAAAACAAACTCTGAAATTACTAGGTATCAGCTGTTGAGTTTTGATTTTGAATAAAAGTGTACAAGTAGCTACCTAGTTAATACAATGGTACTTTTCTATTATATATTTCTATATGATTTCTATTTTCTAATGAAGTCTGTAGAAACACACTTTTCAAATATACGAGTTTCAAAAGGTAGGTAGGTTTACCCTATGAGTCCCCAATCACCCAAACACATGTTGAATTTTTATTTAACACATTTAACACAAGTATAAAACATATGATCATAAAGTTTAGTGCCATTACAAATTGCAACATTACAGAATACATCTTTTTATTTTTTATTTTGTAGTGAAATATTATTTTAGACATCAACACATATCCTTGAAAAAATTCTATGACTCTCTCACTGAAAGTTGGTATGTTTCAAATATTCATTTTTAATTATTAAATTTGATTACCAAAATATTTTCAACTTATAGTCATTAGTAATTCTTAGGGCTGGATTTAAGGAGGGGTCAGTGGCCCTAGGCTCTCACCAGCCGTGATAGAATTACAGTGATTCTAATTGTAAAAAAAAAATTATTTTGAAGAAAACTTTTTTAAAAATTCATTTTTTTCCTAACTCTTAATTTAATTTCTCCCTCGGAAGTATTCACATGCTTAAACAAAATTGAATTAAAAAAGTAAATAAATCAGTTCAAAATACTGGGTTTTATGTATTTTGAAGTTCACTTTTAGAAAGTTTAAATTTTCCTTTAATTACCTGCCTATACACTATCTCAAATAAGATTATACACCCGATTTAGTTTTCATTCGGCACGGTGGTGGGAAATCACCAATATTTATTAAAATTGTGCAAGTCATTTTCTAACTATAGATAATTAGACTTAGAAGATTCAACACATATATAATTCAACTCCTGTTGTTTGCTGATTGAAAATAATATTGACATAAGTTTCAACGTGATTATTAATCTGAAGCGTAAAAAAGAAATGACGCTTCTGAAAAGGCCTTCCACCATCTTTTGCCTCTTTAATGGGCAAGTACCATATAATTTATTTACTAAAAGTATGGCTGAAAGTTTCAGCCCAAATCCATAATGGACTAGTTCATATACTAAAATTGCACTCACTTATAGACGTTTTAAACAATTTTATAATCTGTTGAAACATGAAACAAACCTAATTTGATTTAGTTGTATAATGATAAAACAAACTTTTAGTAATAGTCTTCAAAAATTATAACATAGTTAAATTTAAGATTATTTTTAAATTATCCAGTAATTGAAATATTGCATTTGATAAAAACAGGAAATACAGTACCACTGTTGTACGTACATTTTCTTCTTAAAAAATTAGATATAATTCTAAGTATATTTAGTATATCTAATAAGTACCTAATATATATAAAATAGCCAAATTTTGTATCCAGAACTGTATGAAAAAAATTTAATATGGGTAACATGGGTTCGTAATAAATTTTGATTGTATATTTAATCTGAATACCTAATTATGCCATCACTCATATATAGTATATAACTATTATAAACAAAGTAAAAAATAATTACCAATCATACGTTCAGATGCCTCGGCTACATAGTCTTGTATATCAACAAATATACTATTAATCTGTTTTTTAGCTTGTCCAAAGACCTGTAATGGAGAAGAAATTTTGTCATCTGATAAGGGTATACGGTGAGCGATTGTTGGATCACTAAGTGCAACTGTGCGATTTATGTAGGCAGCCATTTATCAATAAATAATTAACGACGATGATAACATGCAAAGCTCAAATGCTACCTGCAAAAAACAAATACAAAAATACAAAAATTAAAAATAATAATTTAAACAATTGACTGATAAATATATTATACATATACAATGTAGGTAGTGGATAGGTCACTTAAATCACTCAGTACTAATATCCTACATGCAAGTTTAAATAACTTGAGACGCATACCTGTTTATTCCAAGACATTTAGTATACTAAACAAATAACCAGTAATTCAGATTATAATAAGTAATATTGAACTTTATTTAGCATATTATTTGCTGTACATTTAGTACGTAAAATAATATTATGTTCAATCTATAAGTATATGGGTTCAATGTTGACTAAAATTTAGTAATACGTATTGTATTAACTATTATGTTGTACTTACGTTTATTCAGTTCGAGTAAATGCCAATTATCAGCAAATTAAAATATGTACCTTTACTTCAGAAATTAATCAAGACGCAGAATGCATATTTTGAAAAAACAATGTTGAATACCTACTTGAATAATAATTCTAAGATTTATGATAAGGATAACCTTAATGAATAGTGATAACAAAAATGTGATAAGATTGAACAGAATAACCACCGTACTGCGATACAAAATAACCATGACTATACAACATATGTATTGGTGGAACTGACAATTGTCAAGAGATCTTAAATCGCGAAATGACACATCATAGAGTAAGATCACGATGTAGAGAATATCTATATCGTGAGTAAGATAAAGGCGGGCGTTAGCTTTTGCTTTATGGACGGCTACGAAAGCTTTTTTCTATTCCAGGCTTTGCCTTTTCTAGAGTGCGAATGTGAGAAACGAGCGTTAGCAAGCATACAAACTTGAAGTGTTCATACTGCTTCTTGAGAAGTGTTACCAATTTTAAGGATTAAAAATATTGTACACATATTTGTGATACAATACATATAATAGCTGATTACGTTTTTAAATAATTTCATACTACTGTTTTATTACTCTATGGAAATAGGGATGGCAAATTTTTTCCCGACCTCGATATATCGAGAAACTAAATATCGATATGACGATATATCGTTCCGGAAAATATCGATATATCGATATTTCAAATTTTTTTCTAGTTTCATTATTGAATAAGAAATAGCGTTGTTGAAGTGTAAAAATTTCGCTGTGTCTAGATACGATATAGTATTTGAGTATTATTGATATATCCGTGCAAATTGATGCATTTAAGTAAGCATTTGATACAATTACCGTAACTTGTCGATTTGTTGCTGGCAATATCTTTTATCCAACACATATCACATCAAGCATCAAGTTTAAATTTTTGATACATAAAATGCGAATACT